>VACF01001144.1:0-217567 GCA_006891605.1 Pleurozium schreberi
TGGTTTCGTGTTTGGAGTTTATAATTAACTTGGTCAACCTCTCGTTTTGAGCCTCCATTTGCTTGATTGCAGAAAGGCTAACAGTTTTACTTCTTTTATAGCGAGCAAGAAGGGAGACTGAGAAGCTTCTCTCACGTGTCACTAAAGAATACTGTCTCAAATCAATATTTTGACCCCGATGGTAAGGAAAACTGATCCTTATAGTGGCACAATTAAGGTGGGTACACCCAAAAGTGCAGCTGACTTTAATGTGCCATCTACAGTTCATGTACATTTCCAAAATCAGTCATGTATGCAGACTGTAGATGGTTTGTGTTTTGTCCAAACCCCTTGGGCTTTTAGGGATTAATTCACTCCAACATTGATACCATTGTTCATGGCCTATGAAACTGTCATTAGAGTTCTTGGTCATGAATAAGTCTCTACAAATGGTGCATAGACATCCCCGACAAGTTGCAAAAACAAACCAACAAATTTTATCTAAAATGTCTACCATCTGTACATGGGATTCTAGGGTTGATTTGGTGTATTTTATAATTTTCCATATTTTTGCATGGGAAAAATTCATACTAAGAGAATCCTATTTCAGTTACCAACAAGATCCATTGAAATCTAGGACAAATCTAATAACTGGGACAAATGCATATATGGTTGCTTTGAAGGGTTAATCTTGCAAGGACACTGCAAACTAGAGTGGTCCGACGGATGACTTCATTTGGCACTAGAGGATGAAAAAAATTGTTTTCCATTCCATTTATTTATTTAGAGGGTACTTGACTACATTTTTAATGAATGATATTGCACAGTCCTTCATTGTGGTCTTATTGACTTTTCTAAAAAAGAAGATGCTCAATCCATGGATCCTGTAGTGTATTTTGGCCATTTCTTACTATTTTCTTTTAATGTGATTTTCAGCCATAAAAATGTTGTTTTTTGAATTTGAATCCAACAAATGTAATGAAGCTTAGCAAGTATAAGTTCTAAACTATTTGAAAAATTTGAAAAATTCTTAAATTTCAATACAAACTTTAGAATTACAACCATGGTTTGTAAAATTTCTAATTTTAGAATGACATAGTAATTTTGATTTATACCATGACATTCTATTTTAAAATATACATCTATGTTAAAAAATTCAGATTTTTTGAAGATACTCTACTTTTAATATGATTTTTCTTCATTTTTCTCTTCAAAAGTTCATAGTAATTTCCAATTTTTCCAAAAAATTTGAAAATTGTAGAACATGCTGTAGAAATTTAATTTCATCTGTGAAAAATAAATTTAAAAATTTTCATTCATATCTAATTGCAAAATGGTAGAAAACAGAGTGATGACAATTGAGGCTTAAAATCAATTGTCATGGGCCCGTCTTTAGAGGGTTGACCTTTAAACCTTAAAAGACAACAAAGATGTTTTGAGTCCTTCGGATGATAGAAACCAATTGTAGTGAACGCAAAAAAGGTATTTTTCATCCATTTTTTTTGGGTGAATATGAAAGTRGAGATGTGCTTTGATATGGAAAGCACAAAATAGGGTCATTGAATGTATTGTCATTTTTAGGTGATATAAATTGTAACACAACCATGGAAATTCATACCCACGATGACAAATCCTCTTATGCCCATCATCAATTTTTTAGGTGGTGTTGCCATTTTCAGGTGTTGCACAAATTTACTTCCTATTGTCTAACTCTTAGCAATCTACAATCCATAGCCCACCTTTTCCCCAAGGTAATAAATCTGTCTTTTATGGGTTAATGTTAAGGTGGACATTTGGTGTCCAATGGATGAACATATAGAAAATCTCTTTAGTAGACAGAAGTGCTACTATTCATCTTCAAAATCTTGAGGGAAAAGAGAAAATCTTTTATACTATTTGGACTTTTAATGAATGCTTTTGGATTCTTTTAACCAATGATTCCCTTGGTATCAAAATGGATGATTTCCACATTCACCAATTTGTCTTTCAAGAGAATTTTTACAATCCTTATGCAAATCATGCAATTTGAGTCAAACAAGTAACTTAGAATGGGATTTCAGCTGTCCAAACAAGGAAAGAATTATGAACTCATCATAAGCTCATCTTACAAGGATGTGTTCTCAACAAAGAGACAAATTGCAAAATAATGTGATCATGCCTTATTTCCAAGACAAACTAAGGTAGAAGCATCTAAATATCACACTAGTTTCAAATTTGCAAATTTTGAGGATAGCTACAAAACAAAATGATGTGAACTTGTTAAGAAGTGGTTTGGGAAATCAGCAAAATTGGTTTCATATTTTTCCAAGCTCGTTTGAATAGATTACAAATTTTAGAAAACATCTATGGTAGATACACTAATGTGGAAACACCCAAAAGCAATAYAGTCTAAAATTGGAAGAGTGACCACTTCTTGAAACCCCACCTACCTATTTTGCCACCTATCTACTTTGAGTCCACTAGTGCTTGGATTTAGGTCGGTTTTTAGGTGTCAGAAAATGACTACACTAATGATGATAAATAGTGTTATCCATACTAACTATTTTAGAAATGCTATAAGTTTTTACTCTTAATGAATATTTTTACAGAGCGCATGGATCCTAATAGTACTATAGATGGGAAAACTTTGTACCTATAGTTGATCACCCTCCGCTCCGAATTTCACCGCAAATTTCACGGCGACGCAGTATGAGGTTCAGCAATACGAGCTCACTGTGGCTACTGCGAACCCTAAAAGCTGACTCGCAGAGTGCCGTTGTTGCTTACCGAAGCGGGAAGTCTCTGAAACCTGACGTACCGCTTCCTCATTCCGCGCCCGGTTCCACGCTCGGTTTCTAATCCTATTACTGGGTATTACTGGGTATTTCCGATGGCTCGAGCGCGGTTCACCGCGTGGTTGGAGGAATCGTTCTTCGCTTCGTCAAGGTCGAGTGCTTTTTTCCGCGGTTGGGGGAGTCCTCCATCGATTCAGCGGGCTCGAGCGCAGTTCGCCGTATGGTTGGCGGAAGCTGCATTTGTCACCTCGGGCTCCAGCACGGTGTGCAGCACTGGAGCATCGTTTCCCCGGGCTCAAGCGTGGTTTGCCGCGTGGTTGGAGGAATCTYTGTCCTCTGTCCTGTCTTTAGCCCGGAACGAGCCGTTGTTGCGCGAAGAGAGCCGCTCCTTTTGCTTCCGACACTGTGCGCTTTCCTAGTTCTGCTGCTGACGTCTGGATGCGTCGGTGGCTTCCTTCGCTTGGCATCTGAATGCTGGCGCCTGCATAGATCAACTTTTTCCTCGAAATCTTCGAGCTATAGCGCTGGTGTCTGGTCGTGCAGTTACAGTTTGCATCTTGAGGACGTGTCTTTGACTGGTGCTCTCTTTCGAAATGGAATCGGGGATTGGGAGATGAGATCGACTTTGCAGCGCAGTCATTTCTGCCGAAATTGCGCAGAAAATCGACCTCATGTGATGAAATGACAATAATATGATGCAAATTCCTCAATTCTCTGTAGAAATTTCATGCTTCTCCAATGTGTAGTTTAATGTAAAATTTTATTTGTGTAATCTTTCTTATAACAGTGAATCGTCTACCGTACAACAAATGGATTAGTATATTTTAGTTGGAATCGTAGAGTTGCACATGATCGCCTCGTGAGCATCCCTATAAGAGCATCCGTCACACTCAGATGCGGGCAATGGAGTTTGTAACGCTCAATGCAACGTGCTCAGAGTGCTTACGTGAGCATTCAGCTAACAATTGCGAATCCCCGAAGTCGAGGACGTTGATCAACCTGAGGCATTTCCGGCTCTCATCCAGGTTTTGAATTCTGCATTGACTTGTTCTATTCTGGAATCTGGAGAATGTCCTAAAGTATATTTCCAAATTAAGTTGCTGAATGCGGTGACAATTTCGATTGCTCCGTCCGTTCTCACTCAAAAGACGAGCTTTCTCACAAGGTAAAAAGTCTCCTTGGCCATGATTTCTGCACTGGTATGTGTGAGTAGCAGTACTTTCGCTTCCTCCATGAGTGCAAAAGAAAACTAGTGGCCGACATACTGTTGAGTTTTCTGGGTGCAGCGTATCGGACCACATCAGCTCTCTAAAAAGTCAAAAATCATATCTCAGATGGTTGATTTGCTGCTGACATTCTCGAAGTTACGAGATGAGAGTTTTTTCACCAAGGCCTTTGCGTCCCACAACAGATCGTCGAAGAAGCATTCAGACAAGTCACGTTGCAAAGACGGGAGGTCGAAACAGCTCGAGAAACCAGGAAGCACCAAGAAAAGAAAGAAGTGTATCAGCACTGGTAAGAATATTTAACGAATTTCACGGGCGTAGCCAAACTCTATGGCATTTCACAGGGGCGTATTCTTTAGAAGTTGTGATGCGAAGTGCATGGCTGTACAACAGCTGTCAGAAAATTCAAGAACAAAACAAGTGAATCAGCACTTGATAAGTAACTTAAATTCAAATACTTCACAAGGGTAACCAAACTCTGTGCGATACGTTTTCTTTGGAAGTTTTGTGTCACGAAGTGAAAGGCTGTAAACAAATGTGAGAAAGTTCAAATCTAGTTTTACACGCAATGGTTCTAGAGTGCCTGCACACACGTTTTGGGCTGCAGTTCATCATCGGTGACCAGAATGAACACCTACAATACAACAACATGCTCAATTACGAGCAAACATTTTTTTCCCTTCCCGTCAAACACTATATACACCCTCCACAGCCAGCAAAAAATCATCTGCCGAAGGACATAAGACAATTTCAGGTCGTTTGTGGTCTCGTGAAATCCAACTCCCTCCACCTTAAAATGAATATTGTATAATARTCTCAGATTTTCTTCATCTCGCTGATTGATCACATGCCGTGTCCCTGCACCATGGGAGGTCTGTCCATATCCCAACCTCCCCATGCGGGGGCATTGCAAGAGCTCCCGTTGCGGATCCGTTTCTGCAGATGCTCAAGACTAGCAACCCGTTGCATGGAAGGCGTGCGCCCCATTTTGTGATTGCCCTGCTCTAGCTGCTCTTGCTGCTGCTGCTGCTGCTGCTGTTGCTGCTGCTCTTGCCGTAACATGGAGCTGTGCCTCATCTGCTGCAACAAGGGCCTTTCCATGTCGTTCATCATGTAGGGCGACATGAAATTCAAGCTCGGGTCTGGGATGAAATTTCCCATGGGCTGTCCTTGTTGGCGGGCCACCATGCCCTCCGCCATCTTCACCTTGGCACGCAGCGCCTCCACATCCGCCTTGAGAATTCGATTGTCCACCGAGGCTTCTTTGTGCATGTGACTCACCTCCTGCAGCCTTTGCATGAGGGTGGTGTTCTCGACTCTCAATTGCGCCACCTGCATTTCTAGGTCGCTCAAATGYGCTTGCTTCCTTCGACGCGACCGTCGGGCAGATTCGCGGTTGGAGAGCATTCTGTCAGAAGAAACTCCGCAAGTCAGTCACCAATGCACAAGGAAGAGCGACAACCTTCAACAGGCAGTGCTCTAAAACCCCAGCCTGCTCTATGGAAACCAACGTTCTCATATCAACAGATACTTTCTGAAATTTTTCATTGCTGKMTCAGGATTTCCGCTTAAAGATRGTGTACCTCTTGACTTTCTTCAAATCACTGCGTGGCAGGTTTTGATTCAGCAAATCTTGTTCGTCGTCGTCAGAAACCTCGGAGCCGCTGGTAATGGGTCGGAGTTTGCCCAATGCTTCAGCATCGGGTTTGGTCGGCAYCGAAGGAGGCGGCGGGCATAGTCCCCTATTTGGGAATGTCGTCTTCATGGCTGCAATCACGTACAAGACAACCAGACGTTAGCGTGACCCTGAACCTTTGGAAGTAAAGAGTGGGCAGACCTAAACCCCTCGATGCTAACTAACAAAACCTTGAACTATCCGACGATAGAAAGAAAAGATTGTTAACCAACAAGAGGGCAAATCGTTACCAGTCAATTCCGAGACCGCAAATTTTGGCTGTTGCGCAATCGGCCCTGCTGACCCAAGATTTGCAACCTCACCATTCGCCTGTTYCCATCAACCACCCCAAACCAGCTTGTCAACATCTCTGGAACCATGTAGAACCTTAAACCCCCTACCTACCCCGGATGAATAGCAGCATCGGTACCCCAAAACTTTCTCCACAAGTTCAAGACTAAAAAYTCCTAGTCTGAAAACCTCTGATGGTTTGTCCATGTCCTCGAAAAGATCACTAAGCATTCATGCGCCGTTAATTTCTTACATCTTGATAAAGAAAATTTGGAGAAACAACAACGAATGAAAAGCCATGGGGAGGATGCGCACCCTGGTGAGGGCTGCGGCGGCGCATGCAATTTCCAACTTCTGCTTCAGAAAGACCTCGTAATCCTGGGCGCTAACGACATCGCCAGGGGCACCAACGGCGCCAGAAGGGAAGTTCGTGTACTCTTTGTCGGTGCCCTCTTGCATCCCGGAAAAGAGAGGATTCAACGCCCCTTCAATCGCCGCCACTTCGTCCACCTCCACCGGCGCATCGACAACGTTATTCATGGCCCGAAGCTCCTCGGTGCTCGCGAACATGGGTGGAGTGAAGTCCATCTTCGCCTCCTCTGCTGCTGCGGCGTCGCCACCCCCCGKCTTGGATGCACCCTCCCCGAAGCGGCTCTTCCCAACGCGAGGGGCCACGAGGCTCTCCTTGAGAAACTCCTGGAAGGAGAATTCGGAGTCGCTGCGGTTCATCATGTTGCTCTTGTTGGAGCCGCCACCGAGAGTYGCCGAGTCGTTGCCCCAGTAGGTGCCCAAGATATCATCAACGGAAGTAACACGATCCATGATGCCGTCCGCTGTTAAGGTGAGAAAAAGAGACTTTGAACCAACCAATCGCAGTTGTTGCATTATAATTAAATCCCTCCTTAGGCATCCAAGGAGGGATTATACCTCCTCCAATGAGGAAGTGAACAAGCCAATAAACATTGTTATGTAGGCCGGGGTGTAGGTTTGTGCAAGTTGGTTTTGGAGGCTTGTTTGTGATAAGGGAATATGCTCTTAATCTCTTAACCAAAGTTGGTGGGTCCCTTTTGCTTCCCCAGCCCCCAACATTGAAACTTCTTAAATATTATTTTATTTACCCCCACATACATTCACAGCCACTCACAGCCCTCTCGCAGCCACTCAAATGTTCTGATAAAGGTGAGCAAAAGTGACTTTGAACCAACCAATTGCGGTTGTTACGTTATAATTAAATCCCTTCTCAGGCATCCAAGGAGGGATTATACCTCCTCCAATGGGGAAGTGAACAAGCCAATAAACATTGTTATGTAGGCTCGGGTGTAGGTTTGTGCAAATTGGTTTTGGAGGCTTGTTTGTGATAGGGGAATATGCTCTTTACCTCTTAACCAAAGTTGGTGGGTCCCTTTTGCTTCCCCAGCCCCCAGCGTTGAAACTTCTTAAATATTATTTTATTTACCCCCCCCACATTCACAGTCACTCACAGCCACTCACAACCCTCTCACAGCCACTCACAGCCCTCTCACAGCCACTCACAGCCCTCTCACAGCCCTCCCACAGCCACTTACATGTTCTGACAAAGGTGAGCAAAAGCGACTTTGAACCAACCAATCGCAGTTGTTGCATTATAATTAAATCCCTCCTCAGGCATCCAAGGAGGGATTATACCTCCTCCAATGGAGAAGTGAACAAGCCAATAAACATTGTTATGTAGGTTGGGGTGTAGGTTTGTGCAAATTGGTTTTGGAGGCTTATTTGTGATAAGGGAATATGCTCTTAACCTCTTAACCAAAGCTGGTGGGTCCTTTTTGCTTCCCCAGCCCCCAACGTTGAAACTTCTTAAATATTATTTTATTTATTCCCCACAGTCACTCATAGCCCTCTCACAGCCACTCACATGTTTTGACAAAGGTGAGCAAAAGCAACTTTGAACCAACCAATTGCAGTTGTTACATTATAATTAAATCCCTCCTCAGGCATCCAAGGAGGGATTATACCTCCTCCAATGGGGAAGTGAACAAGCCAATAAACATTGTTATGTAGGCYGGGGTGTAGGTTTGTGCAAATTGGTTTTGGGGGCTTGTTTGTGATAAGGGAATATGCTCTTAACCTCTTAACCAAAGCTGGTGGGTCCCTTTTGCTTCCCCAGCCCCCAGCATTGAAACTTCTTAAATACTATTTTATTTAACCCCCCCACACTCACAGCCACTCAGAGCCCTCTCACAGCCACTCACATGTTCTGACAAAGGTGAGAAAAAGAGACTTTGAACCAACCAATTGCAGTTGTTACATTATAATTAAATCCCTCCTTAGGCATCCAAGGAGGGATTATACCTCTTCCAACGGAGAAGTGAACAAGCCAATAAACATTGTTATGTAGGTTGGGTGTAGGTTTGTGCAAGTTGGTTTTGGAGGCTTGTTTGTGATAAGGGAATATGCTCTTAATCTCTTAACCAAAGCTGGTGGGTCCCTTTTGCTTCCCCGGCCCCCAGCGTTGAAATTTCTTAAATATTATTTTATTTACTCCTCCCACACACTTACAGTCACTCACAGCCACTCAATGCCACTCACAGCCCTCACATGTTCTAACAAAGGTGAGCAAAAGCGGCTTTGAACCAACCAATCGCAGTTGTTGCATTATAATTAAATCCCTCCGTAGGCATCCAAGGAGGGATTATACCTCCTCCAATGGGGAAGTGAACAAGCCAATAAACATTGTTATGTAGGCTGGGGTGTAGGTTTGTGCAAGCTGGTTTTGTGAGCTTGTTTGTGATAAGGGAATATGCTCTTAATCCCTAGAAGCCCTAGGGGTTTGGGCAAAACACAAATGTGTTGTAAAATATAAGTTCTATAGCTTTTTGAAGTTTGCATCAAAGAAGATAATGTAAAGCACAAAAATTAGAAAATATTTGTGTGGTCAAAACTATAAAATTGTTTTTAGATCCTCTCCAAATGAATTTTAAAGATATAATTTTAAAAATTCAATAAAAGTACAAATTCTATCTTGAGCATTTGAAATTTTTTTTTGGTTGGTGAAAATTGTGGTTTCTAATGATTTGTAAAGAAATGCATAAAAATCTAGTAATGAGAACACCAACACTTTCCTCAAATAGTAAATTTTTTTAACACTAGACAAATTTTAAATACTTTGTGCTATTTCACTTATAATTTTTGTTTGACCGTAGAAATCTTGGTTTTGAACATAAATGTTGAAAGAGAGCCCAAACATTTTAAAAAAAAAAAAAAATTGAAAAAACGGTTTTTTCTACCTAAAAATTCTACCCAAAGTCAGGCAACAACCAAAAAAATGGTTGGTCGGGTGTTTAGGGATTAAAGCATTCATGCTTTAAAAGCGATCATGATGGAGAGGTACATTTCACTTTCTTCAGTGTACCAACAATGTACATTTCAGGAGGTGGTTGCTTATAGTGTACATTATAACTTCAAAAATTTGTAGTTAATTCCTTGAAGGTCCGAAAAATAGGAAACGATTTGGGTTAGATGTCTCAAATTTTACTTCCAATGAAAATTTTCTAAATATTGTTTCAAAGAGTTTAGATTTCTTGGAAAGGCAATCAACTTTTAAATGATGGCTTTAAGAGTAGTCTACCTTAAAATAGGACCTTCCTAACTCAACAAGATCGGGACCTGTTTGACATATTAGATAAAAGAGGTTATAGCATTAGAGAGGGGCCTAATCTTTGTATGTGATTCATATTGGTAATTAAGCCAGAACCATTAATCAATGTTCTCTGACAAAACTTTATTGAATTAGAGAGGATTGAGTTAGGAAGGTTCTAGTGTACACTAAAAAAGGAATTATTGGAGAAATATCCCCACAACCTTCTCCATCAGCTAGGCCAAGTCAATATGGTCGAAGGTCCATAGAGCGCCCATCTAAAAAAAGAAAAATGAATTTTATGGAGGTGAAATTTCTTGAAGTATTCTTTGGTAGATTTTCCTTGAAAGACAAGTGGAATTGGCATCTAGTGCAAGTCATTTCATGTTTTGGGGAGCTCTTTGGAAATACTTACAAATTTTTGAAGCCAAACTGGCATAGGGGTCTAAAACCGCCCACCTCCTTACAAGTACACTGTTTGTACATTCCTATCAAGATGAAAAAGGAAAAACATGTACAAATGGTTTACATTTGAGGAGGTGGGCAATTTTAGAGCTTAAGTCGTTTTCGAGCCTCTTACCCTGAAATTGGTTTCCAAAGTTAATGTGGTCACTTAAAGTGGATGTTGTAGGGTGATCGTTTCGGTTTTGCATATTATTTATAAAAGTTTGCAGCCCTGGAATCACATGTGGAATGGAGGAAGTTTATGTGGTTATTTAAGATAGATTTGTAGTGTGATGTTTTTTGTTTTTCATAATATATGTAAAGGTTTGCTAGCGGTTGGCGCTTGCTATGCTATGCATTCATCATTAGAATTTTATAAGAATTTTTATGTATTAGATAGAATGTAGAACAAAAATCTCAATAAATCTTCAAATAAAATGACTAAAATCTTTGTATAGTTTTTTTTTATAAGCAAGCATATATTGAAATGTACATTAGAAATTTATTGAATCATATTCAAATATATCAAAATTTTACTAATATGTGATACAATGAATGCATCGCATAGCAAGCACAAGCCCCAAGTATTAATGGTAGTGTAGCATAGGATGAACTTGGGAAACAAAACCCCAAGGAAACCCCTAGTGGTGGTTATTTCATTTGGGAAAGGTCAAATAGTCTATCGTTTTGAATCTAAGGTCACTTTTATCTTAGGATATCATTCAATTTTAATTATGCAATAACAAACTAATGTTTTATAAATTAAAAGAATGTGTATGGATTTCTTTAGCCTATTCTAGTAATAGTCCATTTCCATGTATGTAGACTCACAATATGCCCTCCTAGTCTTACACTAGAATTCTAAAGTCAAATTGTCATGAATGTGTCAAATAGTCGTGGCTCCTGTTCTATCGATTTAATTAAGCCCACATATTATATATATATATATATATATGTATATATATATAGTTGTCATTCCTTAATTACTTTGTTTATTTAATTGTCAATTGGTCAATTGTGTCAATAAGCTAATTAACTAAACTAATTGCTACTTATGCAAGGATGCAAATTCACAATTCAGTCATAGTCAAATTGTCTTAGTATGCATAGGCATGCTAAAGTCAGGATTCATTCCTGTAATATTTGCTCCATTTTATTAGTGTCCGCTCTAGCTTTCTCCCAGCTTCATCCAGCAATCAGCAAGTCAATTGGTCCAAAACCACAAGTTAAACTTTGGCAGTTTAAATGCTTTGATTAAATAGTCAATTGGATTGATAACACTAAGACTTTAATTCTCAACTACTTTCTATGAAATTTGCAAACATCTCTAACTTGATTGACCACAATGTCTAATTGTCAAGTACTTGGACATTGTTTATAAATAATCTGTCGAATAGCCAGTCCTATACTAAGGCTAAGACTCCTTGTATTATTGTGCTCACCTAAGCTGACTAATTGACATCTCAACCAACAACAACAACTACAATCACTACTCAAGTACAGTTGAGTCTATCAGACATTCAAAACCAAAGTTTTCCAACTCTATTGCATGCATGTCAATTTGTCTCCTAATCTTGGCTTCTACCACTGGACATCTACACATAATTAATTTAAACAATATTTCTCGCTAAGGCAACTTGACTTAGTATTGCCATATCACTGAAACTCAATCACTTTAACTACATAGAACTTGACCATTCACTGGCTTACACAATTTATTAAAATATCAAGTGAAATTAGACTTTTTAACTAATCAACACACACACACACAAGTATAATGAATACAGCTCCTTCTTGACATGGCTCAAACCCAGTTACTCACAAATTAACTGTCATCCCGATCGACATTCTCATAGTCTATTTGTCTATTTCAAACATAACCAATCATTGGTTACCCAATTTAAACTTCCAAACTTAACTCGACTATTAGACTGAAATGAAATTAAGAACACTGGCTAATTGTCTCAATTGGGAAGCAAGAACCAATCACTAGCTCATGCTCTGAACTGCCTTAGCAACTACAACGACACCGACTTTCTCACATTCAGTCCAATTGACATGTTTCACTGACCTTCACAATTTATAAAGTTAATTAGATTTAACCGTAACTCTATTGTGACTTATACAAGACCAATAGATCGAATCAAGAACTCCATTGCCAATCACTGGCCACTTAACTCACACACATTGAAATGCCAATCATGACTATTTGACTCACTTTCTTAACTGACAATTAAACTTCACTGATTTAAGCACTTAACAAAATGTTTTTAACAKTAATAATTGACAGCAACTACAAGTTGCACACTTCCACATTTACCACTCTCAGACTCCCTTAGTCTAATAGTCCAAAACAACAAGAATGAAAATGCCAATCACTGACTTAAACATATGGAGTTATACTCATTGTCTATTAGTCTAAATCAATCCTCACACATTTCCTTCAAAATCAAGCTTCTCAAGATCGATTTGACTAATGGACAACTACACACCACTCCTTGGCTAAAAATACTTTTCTAAACTTAATATGTCAATTGTCTTGCTTCATTCAATCAAGATAAATTGTCTTAACTGTCTCTGAACGATTACACTGAAACCAAAAATAAGCATAATAACATCAATCATTGGCTAATTGTCCAAACTTTACAACAAGCCAATCTTTGGCTGCACAAGAACACATACTCAAGAATTAAACGAATTGACAATCATATTAACTTGAAGGAATACACCCATACATGACAAGGCAGCAATCACTGCAACGCCAAAAAGAGAGAGAGAAAAGACTAAGTCTATTAGTCTTTATACTTTCTTGGCCACTCACTAGCCAGTCTATTAGTCTAACTGCTTGGTTAAACTAACCCTAACTTCCTTCTTAACTGTCTAATAATCCGTTTCCCATTTGCAAGACTATTTGACCTAATTCTTTACACTATTTTAACTTAGAAGTACTACGGATCAGTCTATTTGTCATAATTACCCAAATGAACCCAGTACAAAAAGAAAAGTGGTCTACAGATAGCATTTGTGATATTACAGAGGGAGTTATGATTTTAGTAGTATAATGTAAAGGTTTGCAGCGGTGGAATCACGTGCCGAATGAAGTTAATGTGGTCACTCAAAATGAATCTTGTAGGGTTTTCTTTTTTGGTTTGCATATTATTTATAAAAGGTAGCAACCCTGGAATCACGTGTGGGATGGAGGAAGTTAATGTGGTCACTTAAAGTGTCTCTTATAGGGGGGGTGCATATTATTTATAAAAATTTGCAGCCTTGGAATCACGTGCAAAATGGAAGAAGTTAATGTGGTCACTTAAAGTGGATCTTGTACGGTGACTTTTTTGGTTTGCATACTATTTATAAAAACTAGCATCCCTGGAATCACATGTGAATGGAGGAAGTTAATGTGGTCACTTAAAGTGTCTCTTATAGGGGGGTACATATTATCTATAAAAGTTTACAGCCCTAGAATCACGTGTAGAATGGAGGAAGTTAATGTGGACAGGTCACTTAAAGTGGATGTTGTAGGATGATAGTTTTGGTTTTCAGAATATACATAAAGGTTTGCAGCCCTGGAATCACGTGTGGGATGGAGGAAGTTTATGTGGTCACTGAAAATGAATCTTGGAGTGTGTTGCTTTTGTTTTTCATATTATATATAAAGGTTTGCAACCCTGGAATCACGTGTGGGATGGAGGAAGTTAATGTGATCACTTAAAGTGTCTCTTATAGGGGGGTGCATATTATTTATAAAAGTTTGCAGCCTTGGAATCATGTGCTGAATGGAAGAAATTAATGTAGTCACTTAAAGTGGATCTTGTACGGTGACTTTTTTGGTTTGCATACTATTTATAAAAATTAGCAGCCCTGAAATCACATGTGGAATGGAGGAAGTTAATGTGGTCACTCAAAATGGATCTTGTAGGGGTTTTTTTTTGGTTTGCATATCATTTATAAAAGTTTGCAGCCTTAGAATCACGTGTGGGATGAAAATTTTTTTATCCATTAAAACTTTGGAATTCAATAACTTTCATCCATAGGTCCACATGCCAAAAATGAAGCCTGTGCACCCCTCCTCACCGAGGGCTTTCCGACGATACCAAAAACGCGACCGGGGGATGCACAATCCTATAGATCTCAACATAACAAACAAAACAAAACAAACAACCTAATCTAAAGTATAAGATGGATCGGAATTCCATTGCAAGGGAGAATCACCGCTTTGAGTTTGTTTCATTTTTAAATCCCTCTGCATGATTTCAGGAGTCTGTGTATGGGCGCTCATGAGCACTTTTCGAGCCTACTCCTATAGTTCAATGTTAACCCTTCAAGGAAGAGTTGGTGACCGTAGAAATCATCTATTTTGATACTATGGGAATCACTAGTTTAATCCTTAAAGGACTAACCTATTACCACAGGGAAAAGCACGTTGTGGATTGTGGACTGCCAAGTGTTAGACGGTGGGAAGTTGAACCATGCACCACCTAAAAATGATAGCAACACCTAAAAATTTGATGACGGCACAAGGGGACTTCTCCGGATGGGCATGAATTTCCATTGCTTTGTGTTACGATTTGTAGCACCTAAAAATGACAATACATTCAATGACCTTATTTAGTGCTTTCCATTTCAAAGCACATCTCTACTTTCAAGTTTACACTAAAAAATGATGAAAAATACCTTTTCTACATCCACTAAAAATTGATTTTTGTCTTCCAAAGGACTCAAACCGTCCTTGTTGTCCATTGAAGGTTAAAAATATCCAAAAGCATTCATTGGAAGTCAAAGTACTATAGAAGATCTTCCCTTTCCACCCCTAATTCCATGGATGAATAGTTTTACTTTTGAGTTGTATAGTTTGATTCTCTGTCATTCATCGGACACAAAACGTATGCCGTGTCGTTCAAGGATTAAGGTAGAATTACCCATTCCTAACTAACACTCTACAATCAACTCGTAGAGTGACTTATTTTCAACCAAAGCTAGACTGCTTTTTTTCCTCATTTTCAAGATTGGGACTAAAATGTCATTATATATGTTCTAAAGTAGTGCGTTAGAAAATAGGAAGCACTTGAATGGAAAAGTAGTATTTTGAATGACCGGAATTGGAAGAGTCTAAAGATTGACTATGGGTCTCGAGCACTTTTTGCCTTTCAAAATTCATAACAATTTCAATTCATACAATAAAATTACCCAAAATTTTGCAAGCCACATTATTTTCATCAATACACCTGTGAAAACATTTGCCTTGCCTTGCATTATTGTAGATCTGTCCATAATTTCTTATTTGGTCGGTTATAGGTGGTTCAACTTTAATATACCATACAACAACCTCAAGATAATACTTATTTTGGGGTTGATTGGATGTAAGGTAGAATCGCCCATAAGTGATCACTTAAGCAATTCTAGACATGATTTGGTTTAGTGTAACACAAAGCAAATATTTTTTAGAGGTGCAATGATAGAAATGACAAGGATTGCAAAAACTTTGGTAGTTTTATCACTTGAATTGAAATTATTATGAATTTTGAAAGACAAAATGTGCGCCGCATCCATTGCCAATCTCTAGACTCTTCCAATTCCTATCACTCAAAAAACTCCTTCTCCTTTTCTTGCTTCCTACTTTCTTGTACACTAAGTTGGGATATGTGTCATGAACTTTTAGTACCAACTTTAAGAAGGAAAAAAAAAAATTATGGCGTTGGTTGGAAATATGTCAATCTATAGGATGGTTATTGGACCCATATCAAGAATGGGTGGTTCTACCTTAACCCATAAAGGACCGGTCGACCACTTTTGGGTTGATATTGACACTTTTTCATTAATAGCCAAAGTTTTAGAATGAATTTGGATATGGACAAAAGGAGATGGGTGCGAGGAATTGTAAACCGAATGGATTGGTACAAGAATTAAGACAATATGTGCTTGCATACGGTTTAGAGATTGAAAAAACGAATGAAATTTGGGCTGAAAATACAAAAATCTTCCAATAAGGGTACCTTAAATTGCCACAAAATTATTGTGAGGCCCAATCATTCATGCCAATTACACTAGCATGTTCAAATCACAAAAACCTTCCAATAAGGGAACCTTAAATTGCCACAAAATTTATTGTGAGGCCCAATCATTCATGCCACTTACACTAGCATGTTCAAATCTCTGGAAAGCATCACAATTTGATATTTTTTCCATATTTGATTAGAAACTAGAGAATGTCTTGTCTACCCCCCAAATCAACCACGGTCCTTAATGGGTTAATGAATATGAGGCTTGGGTTTAGGTTTGTGCAAGCTAGATTTTGGGCTCGTTTGCTATGCACTGACAAAGGATTTTTTGAATAGGTATCCCCACATGTTTGCTGTGCACTGACAAAGGATTTATTGAACAAGGTAGTAGGCTCGAATTGCGAGCAGTCATTTAGAATCGCCCCTATAAATGATGTTGGAATGGACTGGAGGTGGTTCTTGAATTGACCTTCATTGTTATTAAATGAATCGAGAAAAATATTACTTATTATTGCAAGAGCCAATCAGTCTCCTTTCTTTTCCCATTTCTTTTTAGAAGTTGCAGTGAACACTTTATGAAAGACCTGGGATCACAAATAGGGACCTACAACACATCTCATTTGAAAATTCATAACTAATTCAAAAATGATCCAAAAAATATGAAACAACTTGGGTTAGATGACAATTCTTCTTCTCTTTCAAGGAAAATTTATTCAAAAATATTTTGAGAAGTTTCACCTGCCCAAAATTCAGTCCCAGAGCTTAAATGGTCGGTTTATGGACCGACTACCTTATCCCCACAGCCTTCCCCATCAGCSAGGCCGAGTCAATAACATAAATTATCTCGATAACCTAAAAGAGTCCAATGGATGCATCAAATTTTGATGTCGACATTACTAAATAAATAAATAAAATTTAAGCAAGTTTCTGTTTTTAGTAGTTTATAATTTCGAAAAATTATTTCTAAAGTTTCGTTTTCGCATCAAAAATCTGATTTTGAAAATGATTGATTATGTTTTTTCTATTCAAGATTTTGTGCAAGGGTGTCCATTGAAATCTTGAATTTTTCTTGGTGTTGAGGACTCTTGGAAACGAGCCTCAAATACACTAGATCTTGGAGGAAAAAGCACATTAGAAATTCATTTAAAAAAATTGTAAAATAGATTTGGAGAAGCCATAAATTGATTGTAGTTATGTATGTTAGGCCCCTTAACCACCTTTTTATTTGGTGACCAAATTTTTAGATTTAACGTGTGAAAGACCTCAAATCACTTTTGTAGTTTTAATAGCCTCATGATCAAGCATTATAATCTTTTAATCCATAAGTGATATTTTTTTTTCCCTATGTGATCTCTAACATGTGTAGTTTGAATTTGTATGGTTACAATTCAAGAGTAAATGATAAAACTTATCAAAATGTTGTTTATTTGTTCAATTTAGAGCTAATTTCTAGAAGCTCATTATAGGCCTTGGGCATTTAGAGAATAAGGTAGAAGTATAGATGTTCATCATTGAATTGTTTGGTAAAAGGGTAGGTTTAACATAATAATTTGACCTCCAATGAGTGTTCGTGAATTTTTTTTAAGCAAATGATTCATATTGTACCAAAATAAAAATTATTTACACTTACCAGTCTATTGTTCTAGGATTAACTTGCCATATTGGGTTATTTTAATATTGTTTAACCCCTAAAAGACCGTTGTCCCCTCGAGGGACAAATGAGATTTCGGGCAGGTACCTACAGGCTGAATTTTTTATGTGATTTTTTGAAATTTTTTTGGAGATAGAAAAACTAATGAGCTTCGTGGGAATATAATTTTTTTTTCAATCGGTGCCCGGGAACAAAAGTTATGCCCAAATAAGCTCAAAGCTAGGGAGACCGGGCAGCAAAAAAAATTTTGCAAAAATTTGAATTTGAATTTTTTTTTTTTTTCCCTCGTAGATTACACTTTTACAGGTGTTTCTTGCAACTACCCTTTTTGGTATAACAAGGAGGTAGAGAATCCTAAATTCAAGGATGTGCAATGTTATTTAAATTACAAGTAGACAAACCTATGTATAGGAAGAAAGCAAGTGACATGAAAAATGCGTGCAAGACATATAACARGAATGCTYGTTGCACTCTAAGTTTTCATTGTGAAGGCAGACGAAATRACTARATGATATTTCTTCAAATGAAAAGCTAACAAATTTTGTTAGAAGAGTYATGACAAGAGGTSGTGACCTGCATACKTGATATAATAGATTGAAGCCATGCCACTCAAAATCTCTATCTATTAGCCCTCTAAAGTTCCAAGGCTATTTTTCTGTCAAAAAAAACTTAAAGCTGCCATTTTGCTACATTTATCCAAGAATGCAAAAAAAACACTATTTTTAGAATATAACCATAAGATCTTGCACTTCACTTATCTGAGATCATGTGGTAAAATTTTCATGAAGTTTGACCGTAAAGATTGGAAGATATCAACATTCAAAGTTGGGAAAAAAATTGAATGTTGTCTTGCAATTTAAATGACTTTGAATGCCATTTGTGGAAATTTTCCACACAATAGACTTTGAATTTAAAAAAATTTATGTTGAAGAATTGAGTTGAAAGTTTAGGAAAAAGATTTTTATAAAAATACACTTGATTTTCATTGTTTTTAAATTGTTAAGAATGGAGTTGAAAGTTCASGAAAAAGATTTCAAAAAACAAAATTGTTGATAGCTCTAAGATGGAATTAAAACACAATAATCTAGACGGCATGGTTGTTCTAGAAAAGATATTTAACCTTGCCCACCAATTGTTCATGAAAAATTGTGAAAATTGAGTATAAAAATGAATCCTATAAGTTGTTTTTTCAAATTTGGAAAGGCCAAAGTTGGGCTTGATCCATGATCAACATGTAGAGTCATTCAATTCCCATCATTCAATAACTACTTTCCCGCTCACTGCTTCCTACTTTCTTGCTCACTTATGTGTCATGAACTTATTGGTCCAAACCTTGAAAAAATCAAAAACACGCATTCCAAGGAGAAAATGGAAATCTGTTCCAGCCTTGGTCAGAAATACAACACCCTATTGATTGGTGATGGGGTGCCTGTTAGGAATGGGTCCCTCTACCATAGTCATACAAAGTGTGTCTTGCATAGTGAATTTTTAGTTTTGTATACTTAAAATAATAGTTGGCAGTCCTACCACTCAAGTCTCTATCTATTAACTTGATTCTTTCATATGTGGTATGGAGGACATTAAAGTGGTCACGCAAAGTGGATTCAACATGGTGATTTATGGATTTTGCATATTTAATATAATAGATTGCAGGTAAGCCACTCAAATGTTTATCTATTAACTAATGTATTCATGTATGAAATGAAGGACGTTAAACTAGTCATGCAAAGTGAGTCTTGCACGGTAAGTTTTGTGTTTTACATATTTTATATAGTAATTTGCAACCATGCCACTCAACTCTCTTTCTATAAATTTATTAGTACTTGTGTGGTAGGTAGGACATTATTGTCAAGTAATTATACAAAATGGGTTTTGCAAGGTTAATTATATGGTCAATAGCCAGGGTAGTTGTTAAGAGAAAGCCCCTATTTTGCATCATGTTAATTCTCTGTTCTTCACCTCTCCTAAATCATATTGGATCTTTAAAGGCAAATATGAATGAGAGATTTACAAGTTTTATCATGTGTAATAGATAAAACATTCTTTTTTTTCATGGGGATAAATTCACCCTACAATGCAAGAATTACATTATTTTGTGTAGTAGCATCCTATGAATTTTACTCTCAAGATTCATGGAACATGAATAAGATTGGGTGTGATAATAAAAAAAACTTGTAAAAAACACTTGTCATATTTAATGTGCTCAACCGCTTATTTAAAGTTAATTGGAGTTTTTTTCTTCTCTCTAGTCAACCTCCAAAATGGGTGATATTAGTACCATATCATTTGTGTGATGCCTCCAAATATTCAAAAATTCTTAAATAAGTATAAGACTATTACATGGATCTTGGTTGAGTTTGTCTTACCTTCCAAAAACAATACGCATTTCATATATATTGTTTTYATTAGAAGTTTTTTTTACCATTTTAAAGGATTTGGTATTGTTTCTTGCCCAATAGACAAATTTGGAATTAGAATTGGAACTCGGAAAGATCTACAAAAAATTTGCAAGCCAATTGAAGAGACTTATATCCATACCTTAAATTAGGATGTTTGTTTGTTTGCTTTGTTTTGTTGGTTCTATATGTTACATTAGAATCTCCTAGAACATACATCTCTTGGTGCTTTCTTGGTACTATRGGAAAGCCTTCAACAARGATGCACAAACTTTATTATGTGGTATTCCAATGTCAAAAAGAAWTGAATTTTAAAGCTCATAAAAATATTAAAGCTTTTATTACATTGTGGCAATAGCACAAGGCATGCTAGTTAAATATTAAATCTCCATTTGGCACATGTTTGACCTCAAAATGCATTCTTTCTCTATCACCGCAAAGATAWATAGATAAAAAAAACTTTTTCATTCTTTTGATGTACTTGATTGACAAAAAGCCACTTCACATAKGAACAAATAGGAATTTATCAAGACTCTTGAATTATTTTGCCATCTTCAAAAAACACAATATCAAAATAAATAACTATTTTATTGGAATTTTCTAGCAAACTCTTTTATGCATGACTATTGGAAAAAAAAATCTCATGTAAAATTTTTTAAGAGTACATTGTTTATAGCATAACCTTTTCATTTTTTTCTTAAATTTTTTCTTATTTTTCAAAAATAAACAATATTTCCTATATCCCCAAATATTTCATATTTGACAAAATGTTCTAGATTAAGTTCAAAATCAATATTTTTAAATTCCGTTTTGAGGTATAAATAAAGTACAGTGCTTTCCAATCCTCCTCCAAAGTTGAGCTTTGGATTCATTTTCAAATTACTCCTTCCATCCCAAAATGATCTTCACGTTGTAACATGGGATGAAGAGTCCACACAAATTGAACTCTTTGCACTTTTCTAAAAATGTAAAAAAAAACAATGTCAAAAGTCATATGCCTATTGATGTATGGTAGTCCTCGAAAGCCAGAGAAGCCCTCTGTCAACTACATACCACTATACACAACGAGAATCGTCTTTTATGCTCCTGAATTTAGAAACAAGTCACCAAATTCATGATCCTACATAAATAAAATTGCCTTTTATATTCCTAAATCATRCTCCCTATTGTACTACCTTGCTTCCGAGGTAGTGAACAACTACTTCCATGAATTGCTCGTTGACTTATGACAACAATAYCACTCAGAAAATTCATGATGTGGGAAACTCAAAAGTGCGGGAATTGAAGGACAACATTGGAATGTAAACAAAGCGGGAACAAGGCTCCCTATTGTAGTACCTTCCTTCCGAAGTAGTCAACAACTACTTCTTTAAATTACTAGTTGATTTATAACAATAATACCACTCACGGAATTCAGAATGTGGGAAACTCAAAAGTGCTTGAAGGACAATACTGGAATGTAGACAAAGCGGGAACAAGGCTCCCTACTGTAGTACCTTCCTTCCGAGGTAATGAACAACTTCCACAAATTTCTAGTTGACTTATGACAACAATAGCACTCACGGAATTCATGATGTGGGCAACTCAAAAGTGCTGAAAAGATAGCACTACAATGTAGACAAAGCGGGAACAAGGCCACATTGGAAAAATGAGTGGCTAATGGTGCTTCTCTAAAAATGTCTTCAAAACCCACATGTGAAAGCTCCAAAACTTTACATGTTTTACTCTAGAGTAGAACATGTACTATCGATACCTCTATCTAGCAAACAGTCAAAAGATAGATATTTTGATTTTTGAATTTGATCTATCAAAATTTTTAATTGTCACACATGATTGACCCAAGTGACATTTTATTGAACTCAACTCCTAAGTCATAATCTCAATTTTTGTGGAAGTATAAACATTTGAAATTCTGAAATTCACCAAAGGATTCTAAAATTGATAGTAAAGGAGCTTGCCTAAAATCAACTTAGCAATGATGGAGACCCTTTTTTACTTTTGCACACTACTATAGCTCGGAGACTATTTTGGTTGCAAGTGAATAGCATGTTGCTCAAATAGGGCAAACACAAGATTCATTCTCGCTCTAAACCAATGAGTCTTTGTTTTCATTAGTAGAAAATCAAGTATTTGAGCACCAAAAAACAAATTCAAAATCTTGATGCCAAAGGCCTACATGTGGACACTAGCTATTTTAGTGCCATRTGGACTTCCGCAATAAATTCAAAAAATATTATTTACGGCATTCAAATATCTCTTTTTTGCTAGTGACTACCAAGATGAAATTTTGCCAAACTACTTGCAACACTCTAACAAAAAGATGAATTGGAATAAAAAAAATGATTATATACTTATTACATTTATAAAATAATATCTATGTCACTATTCATAAGCCAATTCTTAACCCTTGAAGGACATTGAGAACCTAAAATGTCCAATGGATGACTTTACTATATACTATGTATTACAAAATCAAAAACTGCACCCAATGATTCAATAATTGAAGCATTTTGGTGCCTACCTTGGTTATGGGGGGCCAAATCCTTCAAGAATTAACTCTTAAAGGACAAGCCGATGACCGTGGAGGTTATCYTTTGTTGCTACAATGTAAATCATCTACTTATAGAAAATCCAAAAGTTCTCATTGGAAGTCAATCTAATGTAGAAAGCCACATCTTTTCACACCAAATTCCAAAGATGAATAGTCACACTTCTTTCTTTTTTCCCTACATAGAAGGATTCTCTTGTCATCTATTGGACAAAAAATTCCCACTCCATTGTTTACAAATTAATCTTCCTAAAAGAAAGAACCGAATCACCTAAAAAATGCATCAGCCCTAGGAGTCTTGAGAAACATGCCCCCCAAAGACCTCATCTAGTCAAGTTTATCATGTCGAATCTTCTTGTGGGATTTTTCTCTAGTCTACACAACCCATGTTTCTACTTAAGTTACTCGGGGAATAAAATCTACATGGTGTGGGGTGGATAAGAATAAGGGATGTTCCCTCCAACATATTCCCATTCAGACCTTTTTGTTGGAGGGAGTGCAGTCAMTTATACTATTTGTTTACAACATAAAATGCTCTAAAGTATTTGACACTTGGGGGGTACCCCCTTGAAGGCCCTAATAAATTACATTTTTAGTTCAGTTTCTTATCGTCCGTCAAGAATAACCTTGACTTTCACACGTGGTAAAGTTTCATTGGATGACATACCGAGTTCTTACTTACCTTAGCAGTAAATTCCGTGCCCCGTTGGATGCCGGTCTCTTTCCAGGCAATTACTGTTCTCAAGTAATATAGTCATGCAAAATAATGGTATGGACTGGATGGGAGGGACCTTGAACAAGCCAACCAGACTTCCCGTTATTTGGATTTAGTATGGGTCTGGTATGGCTCATGGACTACAGTATATGTTACCTACACTAAATAGTGAAACTAGGTTGCCTCTAACTAACCAAAGTAGATAACTATTTGTTGTTACTGTACAAGAATGCAGTATTTTTGAATTAGTTGTTGGTGCAGGTAGAACTCATGAACCTCCATGTGTACAAATGGAATTATTTGTAGAAATGTTTATTGACTTTGATGGCTTTTAACTCCTAAAGGTCATGACTATGTTTTCACCAAAATTGCTCCCAAACTGCCATTTTTAGTACTAGTAGAAAATTCTTGAAACAAATTTGTTTTTGACACATGTAACCGTAGGATCTTGTAGTATGCTGACTTGAGAACGTGTGGTAAAAATTTCAGAAATTTCCACCTTGTGGATTGCAAGATATAAGCTTTCAAATTCACTAAGATCATTTTTTGGACCCTCTGAAAAACATGGGAGCAACACTTCACAAGCTCAGTGTTTTATGAAAAAATGTTCCAAATGTTGGTGCTTCTTTGGATTCTTTTTTCTAGACAAGTTGGCGACATGCTTAAAACATTTTAGATCATTTGGAATTGTACAACATATAGGAAAAAAATAGTAAGTAGATAGTGGTAGAGAATGATTCAAAATACTAAATTGTTAAGAACTTAATTATGGAATTGAAAAATGCCAATTCCAATGGTTGCAATGTTGCAATAATTAATCTACATTCTATAATTTTTCTTTTCCAAAAATACTGAAAATCGAGTAAGATGAAGGACTTCAAAGTTTATTTAGAGTAGCCAAAATCTATTACTACCCGCAAACAAAAAAAAACTCATAACTTTTGACTCATTGATCAAAATGGAATGATTTGAACAATGCTTTCCACATACACATAACTCTAGAAAGCCAATTTCAAAATTTTGTTTATGAAAATAATGATTTTTTCAAATCTACCCGGACTGCCCACTCGAAGAAAAAATTAACATATTGGGCCATAACTTTTGATTCATATTTCCAAATGTCATGAAATTTAGTGCATATGAAATCTATTCCTTGTCCCCACCTTCTATTAAAATTTGGGCCAAAAATATGGAAATCTCCAGTCACACGTACTTGCYTGAAATTTCTATGYAGCCAAAAAATGCATGTTGGTCYTTTAGGGGTTMAACAATTACATTTACCGTGATAACAAATATTGGTTTTGACTTTTACAAAAACATTTGTTTGAAAACAACTAATGAAGCTAGCATGTACTAAAAATTTAGGAATGATGATGAGCAAAATTTCAAGAAGTAATATATATATATATATAATATAAGTAAGCCTTGAATTAAGATTATCTCTAATAGTTTAAAAAATCTATACAACATACATTGGAAAATATTCCATTCACATTATATTGACAAAATTCAAAAATTCAGCATACTTAAATTTATTGAATGAATGGCTACCACGGACAATATAAAGACGGTTTGCTTCTATAAGCTACTACTTCTTTTGTACTGTGTGTTTGCAATAGTGCTTGTATAGAATATTCTTAAATCCACTCCAAGCTAGTTCTTCCATTATTGTTGAGTCACTAGTGAGTGAGGCAAGATCAAGATGACATGAAAGATCTTGAATTTGATGGTCCTTACTTTACTTGTAAACAAAGTGATTTTTATCTATTCCACGGTAGTAAAAAAGAGCCCCATTGAAGAATGGACTAAGAAAATATTCARTACATTGTTATCCTATAATGTTTATGACATTGATATGTTGGCATGTTTGTTTCTTCTCGCGCTATACTATTACAATTATGTTACAATACTTGGGTCATTGCAAGAAACAATAGTTTTATTTTTCATGACAATGAGAGTAAGTGTCTTGTCATTTGTTATAACTTTTGAAGCACAAGGCCAGTGAACATGAATTTTCTTTTGAACATATTTAACTTGATGGTAGTTAGATCATTTATTTTTTGGAAACAAATTTTTTGTTTTAAATCATCTTTGTTAATTTGTCACACAATGAGGTTTAGTATTTTTACTACATTAGGAGTTCCCAAATTTAATAATATGAAAATTTCAAGGTATACTTGCATAGTAGGACAACATATATCTAGTGATTGTAATCTAAAATATATTGTTTTATGTCCTCCACATGAGTGCAAACAACACTCCCATTGCACGAAGTTCTTGAACATTGAAGATGGTTCTAAGATCATTTGTTTGGTGAAACCTCATTACCATCAACCCTTCCCAAATGGCCAATTTTTAGTCTTTTGAAAAAAAACTCCTATTTTTTTCAAGTAAACTTGAGATTTTGCACTATTCTAGTTCTTGTACTCAAAGAGTTTTCTATGCTTTTCCTTCCTAAGATACCTTCTTTTTAAAGGTGTATACATTTAACATTATTGTCACATTTAAAAAGAATTACTTTTACAATTCTAAAGTACTTCTAAAAAAATCATGAATACTATACAAAACACCACAAAATCAACACAATGTTGTAGTGACCTACTTATACTTTATTTTTAAAATGTTTGGTAGTTAATTTTTTTTTTTTTTTTTTTTTTTTATAGATTTGTAAAATAAAAATTTATAATGTTGCCAAGTTGTCATCCTTGGTCTTTACTTTTTGTATTGTTATGCATAAAAGATGATTTAATATTCTAATATTTAGTTGSAAGACATGGAGAGGCAAATGAATATTTGCATGCTCTGTTGTAGCAATGTTGTCATGAATTTGTTAGTATATTATAAGAGTTTCATGGGTGATTGCAAGAAACACTTGCCAAATTTGTTGCATTTTTTATTTACAGTCTTCAATACCTTTTGTACTACAATCACCTTCAATACTATTGGGGGCATAGAACATGAAATCTAGACGGATGATTAAATTTCAAATCTACTATTATAACAACCAGAGATGCTCATCATTGGATAGAAAAGGTGGATGACGATGCTTAATTCGCCATAAAAACAATCTATATTGGCAGATTGAAGGTGCTACATGATCCCACCAATACTATAGTCTTTCTATGTACCTTGAAGTACTATTTTGAGCCGTAGGCTGTAATTTTTTCTTGAAAATGAGACTTTTACATTTCTATTTTTGAAAATTAGAAAATGCTTTTGAAAAATTTATTTTAAAAGTGGCCATTGTTGCCAACTAAGAGAAAAAAGGGAGGTCATAGATAGAACTAAAAAAAACTTTTTTAATTCAATATAAATTTGATCTAAATATAACACACTAGGAACATATTTTTAGAGATTCTTCTCCAAAGACATGGTATATCTACTAGAAGAGCTAGCCTACCAAATGTGATGACGTAACTCTCTAAAAGAGGTACTTGATAGTACTAAAAAACACCCAAACAGCATGTGTGATATATATTTGAAATTCAATCTCATCTTTTGAATCTTTTTTGAAAAAATAAAAAAAATTGATGTATATTTTCTATTGCTGTAGGAAGCTTATTTCTAAATTTCATGTATAATCAATCATTTATGCAATTCTTATGGCACGAAACAACTTCTACATTGAACGTGTGACGAAAAATAGGACAGGTGTTTCTTGCAATCACCCTCACAAACACAAGCGCATTGTTGATCTGGCAATCTTTTTGCTTCTATTGTTAACATTAATGTCTTTTAACCCCTAAAGTCCCATTGTCCCCTTGGGAGACAAATTGAATTTTGGGCAGGTTCCTGTGACCTTGATTTTTTATGAAACTTTTTGAAACTTTCTCATAAGATAGAAAAACTGATTAGCTTTGAAGGAATATAATTTTTATTTCAATTGGTGCCCGGGAGCAAATGTTATACCGCAAAAAACCCAAAATTGAACTCGGCGGGCAGCAAAAAAAATTTGCAAAAATTCAAAATTAAATTTTTCAATATTTTTTTTCTGAAATGATATATTTTTGTCTACATGTGAAGTTTTGATTCATTTAATTTGGACTAGTAATGAGAAAGTTGTGGACAATCTTGTTTTGGGGGCACTCTAAGCATCTTCTCAAAAAAAAAAATTATAGGATTCATTTATGAATGCAATTTTCACAATTTTTCACAATTTGTTTTTGGGAAAGGTGAAGTCTATTTTCTAGAACAATCTCACCATTGGGATTATTGTGTTTCAATCCCATCTTGGAGCTATTAACCATTTAATTTTTCTTTCAATCTTGGACCTACTTCTACTTAACAATTTTTTAAAGAGTGAAAATCAAGCGTTTTTTTAAAAAAAAAAATCTAGACTTTCAACTCAATTATTCAACATAAATTTTTTTAAATTCAAAGTCTGTAGTACATGAAAATTTCGACAAATGGCGGTGAAAGTCATCAGAAATTGCAGGCTAGTGTTCAAAAAAGTTTTCTTTTTCCACTTTGAATGCTAATATCTTCCAATCTATATGGTCAAGCTTCATGAATTTCTTACCACATGATCCAAGACAAGTGAAGTACAAGATCCTACGATTAGATTTTAAGAATTTTTTTTTTTTTTTTTTTCTTGGATGAATGCAACAAAAATGGCAGTTTTCAGTGATTTTTGACAGAAAATTGGCCTTGGGACTTTAGGGGTTAAATCTAGAAAATTGAAGTCCATTAAATAAATGCTCACCAAATTTAACTTATTTTATCCCCATGTGATTCCACTATTTAAGATTTTTTATTGGGTAAGTCAAAAGTAAATATACATGTATCTGTACCTTTAATTAACACAATAAAAGAAATAAATTTATATTTACTTTTGTTGCCACAAATTAGGAATAGAWGAACAAACACATCCAAATTTTGTTGATTGTAAAACCTTGCTCATTGTTATTTTATGATTCACCAAAAACTTTAAATAAAAGAGTGAACATATTGGAATTTCTTGAACTTGTAACGTAAGAGATATTGATTATAGAAATGGTCTTATTATCAAAACATACAATTTTTAAAAAAAAATTCATCCAAAAAAAAGGTTCAACATGGGCTAAACTTCCAATCTTCTATTTAAATATCATTTCTGTTAAATTGGTGAAATTCCATTAAAATAGTCTTATAGACCCTCATGGAAGGAAGGAAATGAAATGTTTAATAAGAGCCTAGATGAGGATGGAAATCCTGCCTTAGTGGTGTGTAATGTTACATATGAAATGCAGTTTATTCATCTACAAGCACAACAATCTAATGAAAATCTCAAATGGGGAATGGAATGATGCTAATTTTTAAGTAATTGATATTTGTAGTCGTAAATTACCCCTACAAACATCAATTACKACTACCCCTAAACGACTCAAAGGACTAGAATTGTCCTCATAGTCTGAAAGTTGAATTCAAAGTGCTATAACTTTTGCATCCAATGTTTGAATTCAATAAAACTTGTTGGAAAATCTTTTCTCTTTCTTCTAGTTTGTGTGGTAAAATTTTCGGATCAATCCAAGGTGTACAAATATTTTGGAAGCCAATCTAAGTGCACAAGTTCAATTTGAGATCACCAAATTACATTTGATGGCTGCAACTTCGGGGCCTTGTATCTCCATCATCACGTGTTTGTTTTCAATAAAATTTGTTGGATTATTTTATCCTTGAAGTCTATTTATTGTGGGAAAAAAATTATGTCAATCCAAGTTGTATTGAATGTTTGAGAGCAATTCAAAGTTCAAAATCCTGACATTTTTGGATTATAGTGGACTTTGGAGGCTTATATCTTCTTCATACAGTGTCCATTTCCAATAGTTTTTGTTGTGAAAGTTGCGCATACTAGTCTAGTTTGTATAAATAAAATATCATATCAATCCAAGAAGGTATGAATAACTGAGAATCATTTTAGTAGAAGGAGGTTCGGTCATAGATGTGTTTTTTGCAACTATTTTTTGAAATTTCAAATCCATTTTGCAGTCATAATGAGTCAATTGAATGATATTTTCTTTGACGAATGTATTTTTATGCTAGTTTTGAATCACTTTTCGAAATCAAATTTGACCTCCACATGTGTTTCTAGGAAAATTTCAGCATCTTTTTTCAACACTAAAATATTATAATCTTGCAATTTATGCGGCCAAATGACTCCAAATTTGATTCACTTCACCTACAACACATACACTACAAAATCGCACGGTTGAGATTTCTATACCGTAGTGAAATCTACAACACTTTAAGAGCAACGATGTTTTTAAACCTAAAAAAATCTTGGGCCTTTAGGGATTAAGTGATTTAAGGTATCTCAGCCTATGATAAGCCCAACTTTGAACATGCCTATTGTAGTCCCAAAAAAATTTGTGCGGTACATTTTATGAGACACATATACACCTTATTCTGAATTGATGTTTTCTAGTATTGGAATGTATTATCTACATGGGATTGAAGATTTCAAGTATGTCTCAACCAACGCAGGGATGGAATAATTGTTATTCTTGTTCGGATTAGAGAGTCCTCTACATTGCCATTGCTGCAGGCTCCATGTGCCTACACACATAGCCTACATTTAGATTAACTATTATGCTCAATTTGGTTTTCAGAAATGCAGCTTTGAAACTAAGTTAAATGTCTCAARCTAACAAATTGAGTGCTTGATTACAGTTTCCATACTTTACATTGATTTCCGCTGATAATTCTTGCCCGAACAATGATCATTTCTGCTTTTTTGAGCTCAAACTGTAAAGGAATTAGAGTGGATTTGGAATCAGGRACCCTGTAAACAATGCTAGTTTTGTAAGAGCGCCATTCCTGGTGATACAGGTTGGGCAGAACATTTTACATAAATTTGTTGAACACACTTCAAGATTGATGATCCACAAGTTGACCTATAAAAAGGTTTTAGAATTCAATTCAATTCTTGTCCGGGAAAGGAAGACAACAATTCTTCAGAAGTGAGAACGAAACCAGGCAACCAGATCATTTTCTTGAAACCTGTGCCATGTCCATTTGAGTGCAGGGACATACCCAAACTAATTACGGCAAGTTGCAGTTCATAGAGTGCATAATCGCAGTAAACCCAAACGACCTTCAATTTAGATACTTTTTTTATTCTGTACCTCATTAGCTTGAAATTCGACAGACGGATATCGGGATGAAGGCTGTCCTGMAGGACGTGAACTTCAGTTCTGAGTCTCTCCCAGCCACAATCTGAGTCGGTCTTGACGTGATCGAAATTCCAATTAAGAGCTGTAGTCAAGCAAGGCAACCAAATTGATGATTGCGGATTTAGAAAAGAGTATCGAATCAAAAGTGATAAATTGATAAATAATTTAAAATGGGCCCAAAAGTGTGCAGAGGATATGAGTTATGCCATAGTTAAACTTCGTAGTAATCTTAATTCTGACAAGTCCAGCATAATGAGATATGAAATTCATGGGACCTCTATGCAACAGATGAACACCCAGCTTCATATTCCTTAAAAACGGCGGATTTCAGTAAAATGAAATATCACATCTATACCCGTTCTAGTTTTTAGAGCTCTGGGCACAAGAACGTCACAATGTTGACAGTTCAAAACGCGCCATTTTAACGAATATGATCAGACACATAATCAAGCATTCTGATATTTGACGAAGTGGAGTGACAGTACCAGCATTGAAATGTGTATTTGTCTTATGGTACTGGAGACTGCAGTCGGCAATTATCAGCAGTTGAGCAGCCATCACGCCCAACAGATTCGATTCGTTCAATCATCTAGAATTTGAAACGTCACTTGCACGTCTGCGTGTCCAAATTCCGCTCTTGCCAGGTGCTCTGTCGACATGCTTACAGCTTCTTCATCATGTCCTGGTTATCTGTCACATGTAGCTGGAGTGATAATTCATCTCAGGATAATTATACGTGAATCATCCCTTCCATAGTGAAAATATGAATACATTCATTCACATGCCCACCAATTAATCGTGTTGCACTTCAAAGCTGATTGTTGACATTCTTGCTTCAGTACACCTAGAGTCTTCATACGTATACAGATCGTTCGGGATTATACCACCACTTATCAACCTATTGTTTGCAGAGTGAACACTGTCACCTCCAGAGTTATGAGTTTGCAGTACTTTCAAAGGAAATACAGTCATGTCATGACTCACTCCTGGTGAGAATCGTAACTTCAAGACAGTCATCATCATCAGTTGAAATCATAAAATGCAGAAGTTCGACCTCCAGACCAATGATCTCGTATTGAAATGCTTGCTAGGTTAGAAGCTTTACTAAAAAACAATCGACTTGTTCAACATGTCCAGGTCGAAGTAGGTCTTAATTTGAAACCTCCCTTAAAACAGAATTGTATTTAAATGAAATGGGAAATCTATGAACGAGAGATACAAAGATTCTCCATTCCATATCAACGTCCTAGTATTTGAATAAATGAATCCGTGTCCAATCCAGCTTGGATCCTACGAAGGGTAATGTTGATCGATACCCTTGACTGTTAAACCATCTATCCAGTTTCATGAGTTGTTTCTACAGACTGAAGATATCATCAGCCTCACTAAGAAGCTAGTAAGGTAAATAAYGAATGGGATTCTTCTACAGGGAGTACTGATTAGTGAGGGACAAATGGACTCCTGCACTCCGAAGTTCAGGATCGGCCACATGGGATGAATGGTTGTTTAAAGGATCCAAGACCTGTAAGGCTGCCACAGACCTTAAAGGGTCAACATGACGACCTACATGAGTATCAACAAGCGGATTGTAAAAAGCACGGCTGTCTAGATCACCTGCAACTGCAAGTCCATAGCTAGTACTTCCCTCATGTTGCACCGAGCCAAGGTTCTGTGGGTTTTGATGTTGTTCACCCATATGAAGCGAGCCCCCAGAATCAGAGACATATCTCATGTTCCCCATGCTACTCCTGCTGTAAGGATCGGACTCCAATTTAATTGGATGGCCAATAATATCTTGCAAAGCTGAATCTTGATCCACTAAATACCTTCAAAGACAAGAAGACAAGTTCAATTACGATACATTATAAGTTAAATTGATAGTTTTAAAATGACGTTTCAACAATGCCTATCCTACAGATGAAATTTATTTTAAAGATTGCTTACCTTGCATGATCGTGATATGCTCCATGTGATGCCCTACTGTCCTGATAAGTCATCAAATGTCCAGGAACGGGATCATGAAAACTCCCATGCCCGCCCTGGTGTGAGGTACTCGCATTGTATTGCGACTGAACTTGGTGATAGTGATAATTTGCCTGGCTCCCTGGATGCTGATGTGCATAACTGTGATGTAAAAAAGAAGAAGCATGCTGCTGTTCTAATAGATACAAGTGATCCCTCGCTACTGCAAGCTCATCCTTGAGTTTATTAACTTGGTTCTGCAACAAGTGGATGATTCCCAAACAGCCATGCACAGGATCCTTTTCTCTCGTATCCGCTTCATATACAATCGACTTAACCGTGTCCTCGCGCTTGTCAGGATCGACCTGACGTAGAATGCGCAAAATACTACTGACTCCGAACAACCTGTGCACATTCAGAAATCTCTTCGGTTGGTCGGGAGGAAAGAAGGGCGCTAAGGGGCAGTCAGCTGCACATTTGCGACGCTGGTATTTGCATGCCGCGCAGGCTGCGTTTGCACCAACTGGTGGCGGTAAAGATGACGGTCCCGCTCCTCCCGTCAAGACTCTTTCCYCTGCACATAGTCAAGGCATTTCAGTCACTCAACATTCTTCTGCATTTGAGTAATGAAAATCATTCTCCACGTTCACAAACCTTTAAAGGTCCACAGTTATTACCTGGAGAGGAGATTCTTAAAGGTCCGCTCATCTTAACAGATCTTCAAGCGGAGATCAAATGGCGGTTTAAAAATCCAGTCATTCCGAACATACCGAATCCTCTAATGCCAATGTAGACATTCCTTCTGTAAGTCCGGTGACCAGCAGGCGTAAAAGTTGTCACCCCTCCGGAAAACGACTTGACAAAAGCTCGGAAAGATCACGGAAAGTAGACTTGTAAAAGTGTAGCCACTCTTCCTTCAACTAACAGTTGGCGAGGGCCAAAACTGGAGTTTAAACTGTTCTGAATGAACCAGTCCAGTAATCTCTGCTCGTCTCATACACGGTGAGGAAAGTTTATCCGCTAACTTTATCCTAGAAATGGGAGAGAATACAATGAGAAGAGAGTGTTACTCTTAACAAGATCCACAAATTGTTGATCCAAAGCCAAGCCGCAGCTCGAAACTCACAACTCAGGAACACAGGTCTGCTACTCAAGAAACTACAATATCAAGGTCTGCTAGTCGACAGAAGGCCKGAACGAGATCTTGCTACCCGAACACACTTCCTCGACAGATTATCGTCAAGCTTCTCCGCTACCACTTCATGACATCAGCAAAACGAAAAGCAAAGAATTTCGTCACAGAAACTATCGGCACGTTTCTCTCTGCTACTTCATGACAAGAGAAAAGAAAAACAAKGGCGCACGACGGCGGGATTCTCGAGTAAACTGAAAACCTCTCAAGTATCAACCCTGAGAACAGCTGCAAAAAAAGTCTGCGCACTCGCACTCCCTAATCCGTACCGGCAGTACTCCTGCGCCTACTCTCATGGCGCACCCCGGAGCCTCCTCGCGAGCGTCGGGCGGCTAGAAAAATTGCACGGAACCAGCGAATGTGTCCGAGGCCGGGGAACCGAAAAGGAAAGACACGCCGGGGTTTCGAGAGAGATTCGAGAATTAGCAGCTTGGGGAGGACGGGCGATCTGTTGAAAGTTAGTAGGCTGATTATCCTACGCGCGGCAACCGGGGATAGGAAGCTAATAAGGGGAAGAAGGCTTGCACCCGTCGGAGCGACGGGGCCGCCCCGATGGCGGCAGGTACTACTCAGGGAGCGACGTCCGCCGGAGCTTCCTCCTACTGTAGCTAGCTGGCTGAACTTTGTAGCTAGCTCCCAAAGCCACCGCGAGAAGGGAGGGGCAAGGTGCAAGACAGCCACAAGCGGAAAAGMGGAAGATCGAGTCGGACATGTGTAGGACTGCAGTTAAGAGCGGCCTTTCCTGCGGTGCCGTCTCCACTGGCCCGTTCTTCTCGCCATCATGCTACTGTGCTGTTACTGCCGAGTCTAGCTTCGCTTCGCTTCGTCTCGTCTTCACCACGGCCACAGGGATTCCTGATTCATCAGCAGTCCGCCATCGCCAGCGAGCTTCTTCCGTCTCCTTCAGTTCTTCACTGGCTTTGGGTTGGCAAGAAGTGGAGCCGCCTCGTCCCCGCGGCTTTCTTTTCCATCTGCAGTCGGTCGCTTTCAACTTGCAGCCCCCGCCCTTTCTTTCCGTTCGAATCTCCAGTTCCTTTTACGGTTTGTTCATACTTACCCGCTTGCTCTTTAGAAATTTACTTACTCCTGGCCTTTAATTTCTTGCTCAGAAAATGGGGATACACGTGGTAAATATGAAATACTCCACTATGATGGTAAATAGTGTTACCTACACTAATTGACTTAAAACAGACATAAGTTTTTACTTTTCATGAATATTTTTACCAATATTTTTACCAACTATAGGTACAAAGTTTTCTCAACTATACTGCTATTAGGATTCATGCACTCTATAAAAATATTCATGAAGAGTAAAAACTTAAAGCATTTCTAAAATAGTTAGTATGGGTAACACTATTTACCATTATTAGTGTACTGACTTTGGGAAATATTAGTGAGAGGTTCTCTCCGCTCTCTCTTTCTTACTTTGCTAAATATTGCCAGGTTGTGACCAAAATTTTGGTCTTGTGTAGGAACAATGAGGAAAACGTAATTTGGTCCCCAGAGTGTAACCCAAAACTTTTGTTATAATTTGCTAGACATTATATTGCATAAATCCCCACATTATTGGGGTGGAGAACTCCACAGCCAAGCTTTCAGTTCTGCGTTCCTTTCTATTTCGCAATTCTACCCGCTCCAAAGTCTTCTCTCAGAATTATTTTCTACYCKSAAAGGAGACCGGCCTCTTCATATTGTGTTTGAGAATGCTTTTTCATTGGAACAAACACTAATATTCAAGATTCACTGCCCTTTTAAATACTACATTCTAACTTACCTCAGTGAAAAAACAAAGAATGCCAAAAGCAGTGCTGGTGAAAATAGAACCCCAACAACCCAGGCGGAAATTAATGGCAAGTTCTAATTTGCACCATGATTTAATTTTGCAGCCTCACTCAGTGTTGGGGATATTTTCTGAGTTCTACCAGCTATTTTCCTTTGATTCCCATACCGGTATTGAACCAATATTTTGGTTTTCCAGTACCAAGTCCGGTTATTTTCTCTTTTTTTAATACTCTAATTAGAAATTTTGTAGATTTATTCACCTGTTCATGTAGATGTTTTCAAACTACAACCGAGCCTTTTTACCAATTCCACTATCTAACTTTGAACAACCACCAATTTTCCCAATCACTGGCTTCACCATTGCATTCATGAAATCAATCACGTGGGTACATCCGAAAGCGCCACAAATTGGTATTGTGTCTAGTTACTATTATTAGGCTGTCTAGAATTTCATATCATCTTGTTGGCAAATGAAAACACCATCCAATGCACCAATAAAGGTAGCATTTGGATACAGTGTGCAAAAGTTATTAAGGGTCAAAGTTTGTTTTTGAAAGTGCCATGCACAGTTTGTGTACATGACTGATTTTGAAAATGTACATGGATTGTAGATGGCGCTTTAAGGTCAGTTGCGTTTTTGGGTGTACCCACCTTGATAAATGGTCCTTTTTCTCTTGCCATTTATTCCTAATTGCAATGGAATCATGCCCTAGGCCCCCAAGCCCCCAATCCGAAATCCAAAAGACTGAAACCAATACAACAATGGAATCAACATCATTAGAAGTAGCCACCATTTGTCCATTAACCCTAAACCCTTGAAGGAAGAACCCTTACCCTGGTGATCATGAGATCATCCATTTTGATACCATGGGAATCATTGGATCCAAAAAGTCCAAAAGCACTCATTGGAAGTCAAAGTACTGTAAAAGATCCCCCTTTCCACACAAAATTTYGAGGATGAATAGTTGCATTTTTGTCTTACACAGAAAGATTATGTGTCATCCGTTGGAGTGATCGGACACAAAAGGCTTGCCTCAATGTTTAAGGGTTAACTTAGTTGTAGGAGTTTTGTTTAATGCATGAGTGACCTAGGATTGGGTGGAACAATGTTTGGCAAATGAAAAGGGGTGCCAGTGTTCTAGGTTTTCTTCACATGACATGAGGTTCARTTGTTTGGCAAGGGCTATGGAATTTTAGCAAACAAAACTGAGGCCGGATATAGCYACTAGGGTCCAAATGTAGGTCTAGAAAACCACATGACCAATAGATTTGCTCTCGCCCAATRGGATCCACGCTCTCAACCAATAGGATTGCTCAATTTTCAAAGTTTGTCTTGGTCTTGTATCCTATATTATACGCACATATCATCCTTTCTATTGGAAGAAGGGCCTCTTGCCATGTGAGTTGGCCCAATAGAAAAAGCACTAAAAGACAAGAAGTGAATACCGATTGTCTTGTTGGCCTYGGTGAGCGAAGAAGTCGGATTTCAAGGTTCACCAATATTGGTGGACAAGCCCATTGGTGGAGATTGGTCAACGTAAAGGGAATCACTACGTCAGAAATTTTCACTCAATCTCTCCCCCACCCACCCACCCACCCACCCACCCACCCACATAACACTACAATTTCTTTTTTGACACCGTAGCTTTCCCGGGAAACTTTGCCCTCCCCACTCACATGGCAAGAGGCCCTACGACATGCAGAAATGGCAAGAGTGAGTGAGGTCTAATAAAGAGTCCATCCATCGAGGGTGACGGACGGACTCTGGAATTGAATGCAGGTTTGCTATTTCTATGAGTGCTCCCAATGTGGTCCTCCCAGTCCTGGTCCTGTTGAAATTTTGGTTGGAAGGCGCGCCCCCAAAGCAATCTCCAATTCCGTCTCCAAATTCCCTCTCCAAATTCCCCCATTGGGGGTGGGTTGGGGGGGGCATTGGGGGGCATGGCTATGCTAGTAACTTAACTTATCAATGAAGTGAGTGAACCTGGCTGGTTCAGTTCTTCACCAAACCTTTAGTTTCCCAGTAATTCCCCTCCATGTTTGCTTCTTTCAATGGCAGTCAGGGGCCCCTATGTCCCTATGGGGGACGGAATGAGGAGTGAGTGACTTGTGGCATGGCAACATGGAGGAAAAATTGCACCAATCCAGTTGAAGTGAGAGTGACTTTTTACTGAGAGCTGACTGCCATTGAGGGGTGGGGTGAACTAACCCCTCGCTTGGCCACTGGGTAAATCCTGAATTTTTTTTAAATTTTCATGCATGGTAAAGTTTGAAAATTCTGAATTCATCATAACATTCAGTAGCAAGCATGGTCTCTACAATTGATGGTGTGAAAACTCCACACCCAACATCCTCCGCATCTTTCACATGTCCAATTAGCTATTGATGAAGGTTATTGGGTGTGGTATATTCCACACCATCTACCCTAAGCCAAGGCAGTGCCAAAGCAAGCTATTGAATGTTATGATATTTGCAATCAGAGGCTCAAAATTAGCTAGGAGAGATGTTCAAGGTAAATTGATCAAGTCCAAAATAGGGGGCTTTTTCTGGCACTTGCACCGCTAGAATTACTTGGGGTGGCCGAGTGAAGGGGCGAGTCCACCCGGGCCCGTTGAATGTCGGGTTGGAAGCTAAACTCCTTGAAAACAATCTTCCTAAACAAAAATTGGAAAGAGAAGAAGAATGGAATTTGCATCTAAGGTAGAACATCCCATTGCTGTCAGATGGCCTATAGTRGTCACCTAATGACCCCATGACATTTTTTYAGACCATAATCAATRTCTAACCTGACCCCCATGGAGTGGTTAGTGAACTCATTAGGAGCACYCTACTTTTGAGTGTAAATCATTGTAGGAAGTGAATTTTTAGGGCCTTCCACATTAAAAATTATTGTGACCACTTTAGGTGATTAAGATGAGCATATTGGATAGAATTTTTGTTGGTTATGAGGTACCCTATTRACTCTTTTGGGCTAATCACTTCAAAAATTCATAACTAATTCATAGTTTGTGTGAAAATTATAATTTCAATTGCTCTCACTATTTCTCACACTTGTCTTTATGTGGAAAAAAATTGAAAAATTGAAGCAATGGCATGAGGGTAGACTCCAAATTCTAACCACAATGGGCTGTTTTACCTTAACACAAGTCACGATTTTATATTTTTGGAACTCTAGAATTAAGGTAGAAGTATCCAATACTGATCAATGCCCCATCACCAATCAATAGGGTGCCGTATTTCCAAACAAGGGTGGAACAAAATTCCATTTTGTCTTTGGAATGCGTGTTTTGATTATTTTCAAGGTTTGGACCAATAAGTTCATGACACATAACTAAGCAAGAAAGTATGAAGCAATGARTGGGAGAGTAGTTCTTGAATGATTGAAATTAGATGACTCTAGATGTTGGTCATGGGTCAAGCCTAACTTTTGCCTTTCAAAATTCATAGTAATGTCAATTTAAGAGATAAAATTACCAAACTTTTTCAACCCCCTTTATTTATGTCAATTCACTTTTGAAAATATTTGCTTTGCCCAGCACTATCCTAGATCATGTCTAGAATTTCTTGTTTGATCGATTACTGGTACCTCTACCTTAGCAGGCGGCTACAAATTGTTGAAGCTCAAAAGTCATTTCATGTTTTTGGTCCTTCATGGAATTAGTTACAATTTTTTAGGTTAAAATGCAACAATTGTTGTTAAGTAATCCCTCATGAAATGTATACTATTGGTACATTGAAGAAAAAAAAATGTAMGTTTGTGTTAGTGGTTKYTTTTAGAGCACCKTATAGCTTTAGTTGCATTAGAAGTGGTAATCCAATATTCATCCATCATAACAATGTTCCAATTTCTATCATGGGTGCTCCTTTTCTAGCACTAAGGTAGACTAGCCTATTACCATTTGAGACCCAATTCCATCAATAAACCAACCCAATTCTATCACCTACTTTTGGCCCCTATTGCATACAAAATCCCCTCCAATTCCATTCATTTTGTGACAAAATCAGGAATTTTATAACAAGGAGTAACATGTCACTCCATTAATAGTGAATATGTAGTACTTGATTGGACAATTATAGGTTGATAATGAATTGTTTATGACTCTAGTCTATGAGTGGATTTGTAATTTCAAGAAAGACCACTTCAAAAATTCATAGAACTTACAATTTTGATTGAAAAATTGTAATCCACTTTGATTTGACTCATGAAACAAGAACACACCWCTAAAAAATATGCCCCCCTCTTGGAATTGACCCCAAGATAGTCAGATTGCAAATCATGGTGATAATAGGCTTGTTTACCTTAACYTAGAACCAAACCATGGCGTTTGTTCTAAAATAATCAAATATAATTGAAAGTTGATCAAATCTTCTTGTCTTCATTTGTGAAGGGATGACCTACCTTTCCTAATCACCCCAACCATTGGTGATTAGAACCCCCCCACACACAATTGCACTTCAACAAGGCCAATCATGCTCAATGGGCAAGTCAGGGCTATGGATGTGCTTTAGGGCAGGCTCGCCAAATGGAAAATTTTGTCTGGGCACTTCATTCATTGGTGAAGGCACTAGCAAATGGTGCACTTCTACTGCGGCTGGCTACGTTGTTTTTGGCCACGCTCCAAAGTACCAACCCGATGGCAATGGAATGGTTTCATTAATTTCTTTCCAATAAAATATAATGTGGTCCCACAACTTGCTTGACCAAGACATTGACGCTATACTAATAATAATATTCAATTTTATTTTACTAATAGTGTTACTTGAACTTTTACCAAACCCACTCTAAATTTCAAGTAGTTTGCATTTAGTGTTGTGTTCACCATCCCTTAATTCATATATTTAGGTTTATATTTCATTGCAACTTATGAAATAATATGTAACACCAAATGCAATTTTGTAAAATAATTTTATCCAATAGTTGACAAATAGTATCTATGTTGACATTTAGTATTGTAACACTAACATGATTGTTGACATTTAGTGTTGTGCTTCGTAATTAGTGTTGCCAACACTAAATACCATTATTAGTGCAGTGAGGTAGTGAATTCATATTTGCAATCAACAGCCTCAGATTATTTAGGAGAAATGTACAAGGTAAATTAATCAAGCACAAAATAGGGAAATTTTTATTTTACATGCACATGTGGAATGACTTGGAGTGGCGGAGCAGGGGGGTCATTTCACCCCGCCCTAAAAAGGATGGAAGGACAATTGCTTACAGTACACTTCAGATTTCAATACATTTTTTCCCTCTTTATGAGCTTTTGGAATCTATAGTTAGTTTTAAATTTGGTGGAAAAGGTCCAAGTGGGGGATGGACTTTTTTTTGTCCACATCCGTCTCTACAGTCTACGCACAGCCGTGAGGAGCAGCCACAGGGGATTATCCACTCACAAACTTCAATGAATATTTTATTTGGTGGTTGAGGAGCAAAATTGACATAAAATAATGAGAATAAGATACATTCGAGCCCTTTGACTGTCGGCAACTGGGCATCAGCGTCCATTTTCCTTGACAAGTTTATTGTTTTCCCAAACTAAGCGAAAAAGCTTTGTATTTGACTTTTTGCAATGAAATTCCAATTCATTTGTGTAAAAAAAAAATTTGAGATTCAGGAGGACCATCTTGCTTGATTCCTTAAGATGGATTTTTATAACATTTGAAGCCCTCTTTTCTTCCCGAGATCATTACTGTCATTAAAGTGGGGATTTTTATTGACTCTTGATAAAGGGGAGGAGACTTTGCATCAATCACTAAATAATACACACCTAAAACTGACACTTTTTCTATTTTGGATAACTCAATGATGCAATTCTGATGTGAAATTGTTAGCCTCAACAAGAAAAAACCAACCCAAGTCAATTCCTATTTTTCCAACACTTGCACAATATTCTATGAATTTTCAAAGCTGAAGTTATAGCGTACCTACATGTGCCACTACTCTTTTAAAAGCATCTTCATAGCTGCCCGGCCAAAGGTGCAAACAGGGTATTTGTTTGGGCCAGACCAAAGATTCTTCTTCAAGGCCCATTCCGTACTGTTGTGCGGTGCAAGTGGGAGACACGGCCCGAAGTCTATGGAATGCCTTTGCAAATCCACATTCCCCATCCCTATSTGGTCGAGTGAGTTGTAGGGATGCTCTTAACCCTTCAACTTTAAGGCAAACGTTTTACATGCGATGGATGACAGAGAATCAACCTGCGTAGGATAGAAAAGCAACTATTTATCTTTGGAATATTGTATGGAAAGGGGAGATCTTCAACAGTATTTTGACTTCCAATGAGTACTTTTGTATTATTTTAAACCAATAATTACCACAGTATCAAAACATAATAGATGAAAAAACGCAAATGCTGCCGAAAATTGCAAAAAGGTGTTTTGGCTTTGTCGCATCATGTTTTTCCATCTGAGACTTGGCTTGCAAAATTACCTCCATTTTTTTTGTTGGTGTGCATTTGTTGCACCTTCCTATTAACAAGTCATCCAAAAAGCCAAACGGGTAGGAAAGTTTTGTAGGCAGATTCTTATGAGTCATCAATTATCCCAGGTGGGTGGGGATGCTCTTATGGATTAGTGGCACTTTTGAAACAAGCCTGTCAAAGAACACACTGCAAGGGTTTTCCGTCAGGTGGAGAGGATGATTTTACACAAGGTAAACCACTTGAAGCTGCCAAGTGTCGACCACTTGAAGCTGCCAAGTGTCGAACCTTAGTGGCACTTTTGAGACACCAAGTCAAAAAACTTTTGCCTCCCCCAATAGGTGGTGGTTTTGAAAGTTTGGAGCAATTAGGTACATCTTTCTTAACTACCTTGGAGAAGCTTGAGCAGTTACCTTGAAAAGCGAGCCGGGATTTATGGAACTAAGGCTTCATGATGTAGTTGTTGTTTTCAATTTTACAAGGTAAAATGATTTGTCCTAATACTGTATGTAACACTATGTAATACTAGCTAATGTACCAAAATTGCAATATTTAAAAATAATTAAAATAACATATATTWAGAATATTAGGATATTAACTTAATTTCCTCAAACATTAAATTTTGAATATAAATGACACTAATTTTGCACCCTCACGTTTCCTTCATATAATAGTAACTATGTGTAGTTGCAATCTTGGGGCAACTATCAGTATACATTGTTTTGAGCACCATCATGTTCACTTGGGGTTTTAGGGCCACTTCACACTATGGCACAAGATCGAGAGTCCGTCAATTTCAACCAATTAAATTTCAGAAACCCAAGACTTTGGCTTCTTGACCCTTCACACTATGCGGCACAGTCCAAAGTCCGCCACCCCCAAAATTGCCTACATGGCAGCCAAATGCCTACATGACGACGGAATTTGACAAACTCTCGATCAGAGTTTGGGTCAGCCAAAAATGGCGACCCAAACTCTGATCGAGAGTCCGTCGAATTTTCAAGAAAAAAAAAATTAGAAATATTAGAAACTGTCAAAATATTTGCCGTTAGATTGGACCGGAATGACTGTTTTGGTAGTAGTAGGTAGGATGCTCCCTTTTGTTATTTTGTTATTTTGTTATTTTGACGCCAATGAGATTTGAACCCTAGTCTCCACTCCAAAAAGCCATGAGTCTTAGCATTCAATGTACCTACTTCCCTTCAATGTCTAATCCCACCTTTTTATTCTTTTTATATTCCTTGATATTCCTTGTTCAATGGTGACGGCATGTGCTGTAATTTTTTTTCCAAGGTCATTTTTGACTCCTTTCTCATGTTTTTTTAACCTACCGCTTGAAAAAATTGTCACATGAATAACAATTCACACAAAATTCCAAAATTGGATGGATTTTAATATGGAGAGGAAGGATATAAATAAAAAAAATGGAGTAGGTTTGGACTTTGGGCTTGGACTTTGGCCTTTGGAGGCTTCACACTATGGCTGGCCGAAGGCTCTAATTCCTAGTTTTTATGGCCTATTTATTGTTCATTTCCTTGGACTCTCGCCAAAGTTTGGCCACTCAATCCCACAGCCTCTCGACTTGGACGGCCATAGTGTGAAGCGGCCCTTAGGGTGTTGTTGATGTAGTCTATGGTGTTCATATGTTGCATTTTCTTTTGTTTTATAACATTCATTCTTTTTTACCTTAGTAGTTATATGAATTGGGTGTATAGAATTTGAGGGTCTCTTACAATGTCGTTGATTCAAATCTTTCAAATATGTTTATTGTTACAAAAAAATTGTTCGATGGTCGCCTTATCAATTTTAGAGACTAAAAATGGAGGGTTGAAGAGGAATGCAATTAATCAAATCTTTTCAATTTGTGTACAATGTAGTACAAATTTTGTATTTTGTAATGATTCTAAATACTAAATTATCAACAATTTATTTACAGAATTGAAAAATGCAAATCCCAATGGTCATAATGTTGTAATAAACAATCTACACCTAATGTTTTTTTGTTTTCTTCAAAAAATATTAAAAATTGAGTTAACTAAAGGACTTTGAAGTCCTTGTCTAGACAACAATCCACTGCCCATTGCTCATAATACTTTTAATAACTTCACAATGTTGTGTTCTACCAAATTGTCTAAAGAAATCAGGCCTTATCATTACAAAAGATTATCTTAAATCTTGGAAAAATTAAGCTTTGAAATAATTTTCAACTATATCTATTCTAAAAATAGTAATTTTAATCATGCCAAAGAAAGTAATGTGGTTGTAGTAAGAAGGATTTGTATAAAAACTTGATACATGTGCCATTAGACATGAGATAAATTTTTTTCTTAAATATTTGATTATGTTTATGGTATATTCTAGCACAATTGAAAGTACTTCTACATGAATTAACTAGTGAAGTACATAACATTGCTTATCAATGAGGTAGGGGTGCCTTTTCCATTCTTAACCCCTAAAGTCCCAAGGCCTTTTTTCTCTCAAAATCCATTCAAAATTGCCATTTCTATTGCAAGGTGCAAAGCTTTCAAAATTTTGCACTAGACTAGTATATAAATGTGTACAAAAAATTTCACAAACTTTGACTGCATAGATTGTAAGATATCTGCGTTTAAAGTGAAAAAAACAAACTTTTTTATACATTCTATGAGTAGATTTTTAGGCTTTGGAGCTTCCTAATCAAAATGTTTTTGCTCTACTAAGCTTGAAATTTAATTTCATGTGTTGAAGATTCAAGTTGAGGATTAGGGGAAAAAAATTCAAGAAAAACACACCTGATATTCAATCATTAAAAAATTGTTAAATAGAAGTAGGTCCAAGATTGAAAAACAAACTAAATGGTGAATAGCTCTAAGATGGGATTGAAACACAATAATCCCAATGGTGAGATTGTTTTGTCAAGTAAACTTAACCTTGTCCAACAATTTTTTTCAAAAAATTGTGAAAATTGCATTTAGAAATGAATCCTGTAAGTTATTTTTTCAGGATGATGCTTAGATTGCCCGAAAAACAAGATTGTCCATAATTTTCTCATTATTAGGCCAAATAGAATGAATCAAAGCTTTAGACGTACTCAAAAATATAATCTTTGAGAAAAAAATGAAAAAAAAAAAATTATATTTTTGTGATTATTAATTTCTGCTCGACGAATTGAAATCTATGCATAGTATGGCATAACTTTTTCCCCCGGGCCCCGATTGAGACAAGAACTATATTTCTAGAAAGCCAATGTGGTTATCTATCATCAAAAAAAGTTTCAAAAAATTATGTCAAAAATTGAGATCACACAAGCCTGCCCGAAATCCCAAGTGTCCTCTGAGGGGACACTTGGGACTTTAGGGGTTAAAAAGGGGACTCCTATAATTAACAAAATTGTCTTGTATAGCACCTTGGAATAGCCAATCCCGGTTGTTGAATTAATTGATAAGCCTTTYCTTCCCAAGCATCTAGCAAAGCATAATACCTTTCCAACATGGAAAGAACCCTTGTATAGTTATACAAAACATTTAGTTTATTTTGTTTTGTTTTATTTATTGTGGTGAGATGTACGGAACTGTGTGTCCCATTCTTGCATTATTGGTACCATTAGAAAGCTCTTTGTAAGGAGGGGTGCACGGATTTGGTTTTGCGGCGTTTGGAGTTTGAACAAAGAGTGTGAAAGTTATGGATTTTTTTAGTAAAGTTAAGGATTATTTTATTTTATTTTATTTTATTTTATTTTATTTTTTTCTTGAAACACATGGAAGTTATGGATGTTGAGTTAGGGGCCAATGGCATAGGGTTATACTACTGAGTAGTGTTGTGTATAAAATCAAGTTACATCCAAATAAGGTGAAATGAATCAAATTGATATTTCCACCACTGAAGAAACATAACAAAAATATCTGCTTTGAAGAAATTGAATAACGCCCCCAACTGGTGAAAATCAAATCCCAAAGTCACATGGGCAGTGATMATGGCCATGATCCATGATGGAGGAAACAAACAAGTGCCCAGAGGGAACACCAGGCTGGAGTGGTGGGGAAACCCTAAAATAAGAAACCGGGGCTTTGGCTTGTCAGGCAGCACGGGGGGCTGCACCACTCACTCCTACCACGGGAAACCCTAAAAAAAGAAATGAGAAAAGGAAGAAAAAAGAAAAAGAAAAGAAAAAACATTCCTAACTGTCCCGTTGATCACGGTCCTCGATTGGAGCACTCCCGAATTGGCAGCGGCCCGGAGCGTTTCTTAAGCTTTTTATAAGCTTTTTTTTTCGTTGGAGCTAGCGTCCTAGATCCTCTTTGAAGCTTGTGCAACTCGCAGCAGTTTTCGCACCATCGATTTTCAGTAACTTAACTTAAAGTCCTATGTTTCCGATTCTAATTTCTTCGGAGAATAATTGGTGTCAGAGTCATCAATCCGTCTTGGGGAGTGTGAAGGTAAGCTCTTCGGTAGACTCTGTGTGATTTGCGCCAAAAAACGAAACAATACAAAGTGTGTGATAGAATGTTCAATTTTACACTTGCGGTTTTGTTTTGACTTCCGAAATGGAGAGAGTCTGGTGGTCTGCTCACCCGGATTAGAATTCGTTTTGACCATATTAGGGTTTCGTTTGCTTGTTGGAGGTCTGTCTGGCGGATCCTAATWAAAGAATCGGAGGCTCGGGGCTTTGTTTGTGGTGATTCTGTCCACGGCTTTTTGTTTTGTTTCGCTGGATGGCGCGAGCGTGTCTTATGCGTTCTTCAAAATTAAAGGTGTGACGGCGGTGTGCGGGACGAGTGGTCGCTTGGAGAGATGAGCACATGCAGATCTCCGTTTTGAAGTTCGAATGGGCTGTTTCTTTGCTTGAAATTAATTATCGTTCATGCATCAAGAGTAAGGACGCGCAGATGGTAGAGTTCAAGGAGATTGAGACAATGCAGAGGATCCTTACAGTCGATCGCCTACAAGCGATTGATGAAGAAGGCTAGGTTAGATCTGATGAATGCTTGAAATTCAGTTCTGATTTTGGATATGCAATGGTAGGTCCCTGAACTAGCCCTTGATTTGAAACTAGACGGCAAGATGGAGGCGATCTCCAACTGACATGTAATTAGGTTCGAAGTCTAAGGAAAAATGTAGAATGACATTCGGTTGGAACTGTCAACGACTCGTGCCTGCACATTGTAACCATCATGGACATCCAAATAGTGGCGATTGGCGTTCAAATCTCAGCCCAAGGATTCAGGAGATTAGGTAGGCAATGCAAACTTGTGAGTCATGAGATTCATAGCGTCAGTATCTGCCCAAAACTTTGTATCATTCAAATGTGACTGTCTTCAATTGGTTCACAGTTCGTTATAACTCTGGAAACTGTAGTTTAGAATTTTAGATAACATGTAATACACTTAGTTGTTACGAAACAAAGATCAGTACATCACATTGAGCTTTGTATAAGCCACCGCAAAAGAGATCCAAGACACCGCACAAGTATGACAATATCAGCCCGTTTCGAAGTCAATCGGATGCAGCTTAGTTTCAGAATCCATGAATTGATATTTCCAGTCACGCCTTAGTGATGATTTAGACTCAACGCGTAATATCAGTATGTAGCTAGTGTCTTTCGATCGGGTGCTTGATTTGTTACCATAAAATCTGATAAGCACCAGATCGACCTCTAAAGAGCACCGCACCTTAGCAATCTGTCATTCTTGATTAGTGTTTGACAAATATTGCTATGGCAAATGCAGGATCGAGCTATTGGATATGGAAAATAGTCGAAGGTTCCTAATCATCGACGGCCTTAATTGCGTACTGACTCAAATAAACACTCTTGCCAGATCATGGCAAATGTCCACAGCATCGATGAGTTTAGCGACCGTAAGTGCTGAAGGCTCAAGGTATGAGATTTCTCTGACGATTCRTGTAGCWWGCTTGATGAGATCACATTGAYGTTRATTATCTCTCTAACKTGCAGAGTTTTGAAGTTGTAAAAACAATAGTTTTGAAACTAGCTAGATGCAGGATTGCAGATCATCCATGTTGATGAATCATACATCTGAAATGTAGAGCAAGTATATATCTTCTGAACTTTGGAATGCTATAGCAATGAGCTCTAATGCAACAACGATATTTAAGGTGTTATCATTTAACATCGCCTGATCGACTCTGGGATTCAGATAGTGTACGTGGGTAACTGAACGGTGCACTTCGACTTGCAGCTGTGCTTCCGTGCTTCGTTTCCGTTTTGTGTGTCATCGTGCATGTCCACGCGGTTCCGAGCCTGATACCGCTACATTTGAAGGAGCTAGTAGAGCAGGATCGATTAAGTATTGAATCTAGCTTTCCTCTTACGTCGATCCTCATAAATGCAACAATATACAAGTCGATGTGTCTATTTGTTAACGCCAGAGCTGCACTTGCGACTTGCTAGACGATTCCATTATGTTGTACGGATACTGTATGAATGAGTTATGAACTTTCGATTAACTATCATCACATTTTTAATTGAAGGTCATGCAGTAATTTGTGCTCACGTAGTTTTACTATTCTTCGCTGCTTTGGAAGTATGTGTTTTGGCCATTTAATAACACCGATCTCGAGAGGAATAGACTCAGTGATGAAGCAGCAAGGGGGCGTGAGAATGCCTCAGGTGGTGGTCACATATTCTTTTGTTTATTTCCTAATTTATTTTGACGCAACTGAACTGCTGATTGAAGTGATCTATTCAATGCAGAAATTTGCAGAGACAAAGCGGGCTACCTCGCACCAGACTCACCAGTGTAAGTCAGTCACAGGGAGACCGGGAGGGTGATACCTCGGAGGGTATTTAATTTCAGTATGTAACTATACACACACAAACTTTCTATTTCTCCCAGTGAGTACAGGTCATGCCTCTCTTCAAATGTAGCTGAATTCCCGATTAATTTAGGCTATAGGTATGCATTTCTCAGCTGCTACTAACGGTGCACTTCATTTACGTCCAGAGATGTTGAGGATGTTGAGGACGCAACAACTGCAGAGATTTATTCAGGGCCAAACAACTGTAGTGTGTGAGGTTCTAACACAACTGTACGAAACTTAGTGAGCACCATTGATCCGATATGCTACCCCGAGTCATTGATTTCCGCCTTCTACACTGTAAGTGAGTCGGTACCTCAAATATCCACATTCTGTGCTGCATTTCTTTTCTCTTTGTGAAACAGAAGGGACCAGCCCAATGCTTCACTGTACCCACCGTCAGTACCCATGCCAGGGCCCAAGGCCTTAAATGATCAGGCAGACTCTGAAGAAATTTCTGACTTCCTTGCATGGTTACATAATGTTGGACAAGCACAGAGTGATTTTGGTAATCCTTCGCTTCATTCAACTGGTTCTGAATGGTATAGACCTTCATAATAATCGAGTTGCTATAATTTATATATACACATAGTTACAATTCAGAGCACAATTAATGCATGATTGTCTACTACTTTTACAGTTCAGTGTAGGGTAAAACACTTGTTTGAGAGGTTTTAACAAATACAGTGTGCATGTCTTGGGGTCGTAGTCCGAGTCTCAGACAGTAAACCTTGTTCATGATTTTAATTCAAATTGAGATGTTATGCACCAGTTCCAGACTTGCTCTRTACACTTGTCAGATTACAAACATTGAATGTTACTAAGGGCTGTGGGATATTCCAGATTTGGATTTATTTGGGACTGTATTTTTCCTGGTTAGTTTAGCCTTTTTCAACATATTGTCCTTGTTTTTTTTATTGTTGTAACTTCTCAGACATAATGAAATAATGAACGAAAGTTTAAAAATGTCTTGAGATAGAAAGCAAACAGTATGACCTACTCATCACCTACCTAATAACTTTGGGAGAAACCCTCAAATTTTAGATAATCAAATTACACACCTCCTAAACTTCTTATAAAATCCAGGTATGGTCAATATTCAATACATAGGATTTGYCCACAAACACCTATTTTGGCTGACATCATACGACTCAGTCTACACTTTGTCCACTGAGTAACCTAAACCAAACAGGTACTTAACTACATGTCCTATTATGGTGTATGAATCCACACATTAAAACGCTACGCATCCAAATCAAGGCATAATAATGTTGTATATTTTGGAATTTGTTTACAAATTCTCTACCATACTAAATCGAGATACTTCATCTTCACAAATATCCATGGAATTTTATTATGATAAACCACATGAATACACAATTGGCTACACCCATGCACATGCATCAACACAACAATTTGCTAGTCTTAAGCAAAACTTTGCCCTCCCATAAATGTGTATGTACTTTTCCATACTAGAACTCACTACCACTTAACCTTTTAACCCCTAAAGGACTGGCATGTGTTTTTTTGGCTACATAGCAATTTTGGGTAGGTACATGTGGCTGGAGCTCGATGGGGCACTCAGTGTAATATTTGGCATACACCTGCAATAATCACCTATTTAATAGCGGGCTATATAAACCTTATAAAATTGATTAAAAGACATGGTATTTTTTAAATAAAGGTAAAATTTGATAATATATAGCATGCTACTTTACTTATAACCGTGTTTTACAATTTTTTAGCATTGTATATTACATGTACATTGTTTACAAAATTTACCTACAAGGAATATATTGGACCCTATTTTTTATCGCACGTAGTTTCTACGATTTTTGCCAGTGCTCCCCCCGAGGGCTGGAGATTTCCATATTTTTGGCCCAAATTTAAATAAAAGGTCGAGGCGAGGAATATCTTTCATATGCACTAAATTTCATGACATTTGGATATACGAGTCAAAAGTTATGGCCTAATATGTTACTTTTTTTTGTGAATGGGCAGTTCGGGACTTTGGGCAGGTTAGGAAAAATCACTTTTTTGAAAGAAAAAAATTTGATATTGATATTCTAGATTTCTATATAGATGGAAAGCTTTGAATCATTCCATTTTGATCAATGAGTCAAAAGTTATGAGGATTTTTTGTTTGTTGGCAATTATAGATTCTATACTCTAAAATAAACTTTGAAGTCCTCCATCTTACTCAATTTTCAATATTTTTGGAAAAGAAAAAAAATATAGGGTGTAGATTGTTTATTACAACATTCCAACTATTGGGACTGGAATTTTTCAATTCCATTATTCAATTCTTAATAACTTAGTATTTTGAATCATTCTTTACTACTATCTACTTACTTTTTTTTTCCTATATGTTGTACAATTCCAAATGATCTGAAATTTTTGAAGCATGTGGCCAACTTGTCAAGGAAAAAGAATCCAAAGAAGTACCACCATTTTGTACATTTTTTCATAGAAATGTGAGCTTTTGAAATGCTGCTGCCCTGTTTTTTGTAGGGCCAAAAAATTGATCTTAGTGAATTTGAATGCTTAGATCTTGCAATCCACAAGGTGGAAATTTTTGAAATTTTTACCACATGTTCTCAAGTCAGCATACTACAAGATCCTATGGTTACATGCGTCAAACAAATGTTTGTTTCAAAAATTTGATACTTATACTGAAAAGACAGTTGCAGCAGTTTTAGTGAAAACATAGTCATGAAACTTTAGGGGTTAAAAGATTGTAAGATACAATTCATTGGATTCTATAATGACCATTTTTTCGAACACTCCATCCTTCAAACTAACAAATACCAACCCCTCATTTGAATCTCTATAAACCTTGGGTAGATGACAAAATCTTTAGTATTCAATTATTCATCATTGGTGGAGCTCAAGGAACTACACATATCCCATCTTTATCTATAAACTCAAGGAAGATGAAAGACTAGTACTATTTTGAGTCACACTTGGATTGCCATAGTCGTCATCTACTGTAAGTTTTGAAGTATGAATCCAATTAACTTGATATTTTTATTGGAGATGTTTAACTTGATAGCAATCACATTTCTCAACATCAAAAAATATCAAGAATCACTTTATATTTAAATTTAAATTTTGCTAATTTGTCACACTTTGCAATTTAGGGGTTTCAGTATTGAGGAGTATCCAAAATTAATGATCTAGAGTTGAAGTTTTTGTAGTCTATTCCAGCACTAGGCAGGTATGCATCTACCAAAGGGAATTTAATAAGAATATTATTTCATTTCAAGGCTCCCTTGCGTGCGCACTTCTGAACATTCAAAATAGTTTTAAGATCATTCTCTTCCTGAAATCTCTACATCATACAGTTCTTACAAATTGTCAATTTTTAGTTTATTTGAATTTTTTTTTCTATTTATTACAAATTAAAATGTCAAAATACCTATTTCATGAAATTTTAAACTTTTCTAGTTCTCCTACTTAGAAAATTTTCCTACTCTTTACCTTCACAGGGTACCTTCTTCATAGAATTGTATGCATTAAATATATTTTTTACACTTTTTTAAAACTGTTTTTTTAATTATACAATACTATGAAAAAAAATCATGAGTACTGTGCAAAATGCTACAAAAAATGCACGGTCTTTCATGCAATTACCCTCAACCTATCATGCAAGATGCCAAGATTAGCTTTTAAAAATGTTTTAAATAATTTCAATACATCACCATTAAATATTCAATATCTCCCTTTTCCCAATTCCGTCTCCTATCTAAACTTCTTCAACATTTTAGCTCAAAATTTTGCACAAGTATCAAGAGGGGACACAATTGAAAAATAAAATATAGAATAGATATATGGTAAGGTCACCTAACCATGTTGTAATTCTATTTATTATTCAATTGAAAGTGTGGGCAAAGCAAATTGAGTTAATTGACCATGTCATGTCCCTTTTGCATGTTAAATTGTGAGTGTAGTTTGGAATAGTTTTGTTACACCATGATAGCCTGAAAGTGTTCAATTGATGACAAAAAAATCTTTCCATAAAATATAGAAGTACAAATGTTCATCCTTGAAATTTTGTGTGAACAAGAGAAGTTTTATATAGTAATTTGACCTACAATGAGTGTTCTTGGATTTTTTAAGCAAATGATATCCACTAGTAGAAAATTTAGTTTGTTTGTTGATTTAGTTGCGTTGATCCGGTCACTATTTGACAGAAATCTAACTTCTAGGTGATTTAAATGAGTGATTTACTCTAGATCGATTCACATCGTACCAAAAAGGATAACTTCGGCACTGATTAGTCCAATATTCTAGGACATACTTGGCATCAATATTTTTCTATTATTTAATTTACAATTATTGCCTTGTCAAGTCCCATTCAATGAGTGAGTGACTCATGAGTCTACAATGAGGTTTTTGGTATAATGAGCAAGTAGAGAATCCTAAATTCAAGGATGTGCAATGGTGTTTAAAATTGCAACTAGACAAATCTATTTATAGGAACAAGGCAAGAGACAAGGGAAGTGTTCACAAGACAAATCACAAAAGATGCTCATACATCACACTCTAAGTTTTCATTGTGAACTTCAAATTAAATAACTAGCTGATATTTTTTGGAATGGAAATAGGGCAAATTTATTACAGGACTCATGACAAGAAGTCCTAACAAACATACTTTAGATGAGAGATTTAAGCAATTTTACTCAAGTCTCTTTCTATTTACTGATTTCTGTATGTTCTGTAGGCAAGACTCTAAAGTTGTCACACAAAGATCACACGACAAATTTGTTACAAGTCATGAAAAGGGGTTGTGACAAGCATATTTAATATAATAGATTGTAGCAAAGCCACTCAACTCTCTTTCTATTGAGTGATTCATTCAAGTGTGGTAGGGAGGATGTCAAAGTTGTTATACAAAGAAAACGTGACAAATTTGTTACAAGAGTCATGACAAGGTTTGGTGACACTCATATTTGATATATGGTAAAATAATCCATTATGGTCACAATTTGGAGTTTGCCCTCATGCCATTGCTAAATTTTTAAAAATTTTCCCACGTAAAGAAAAGTGATGAGAACAATTGATGAGAAAATTAATGAGAACAATTGAACTTATATTTTTTAGACAAAGTATGAATTAGTTATGAATTTTTGAAGTGATCTATCCAAAAGAGTCAATAGGCTATATGATAACCAACAAAAATCGTATCCAAAAATCACCTAAAGTGGTCACAATAATTTTTAATGTGGAAAGCCCTAAAAAGTCACTTCATTCAATGATTTACACTCAAAATGTAGGGTGCTCCTAATGAGGTCATCAATCACTCCATGGAGGGCACTAATCACTCCACTGGTGTCAAGTTAGACATTGATTATGGTTTGAAAAACTATCATGGGGTTATTAGGTGACCACTATGGATCATCTGACTACAATGGGATGTTTTACCTTAGTAGATTACAACCAAGCCATTCAACTCTCTTTCTGTTGAATGATTCATTCATGTATGGTAGGGAGGATGTTAAAGTAGTCACTCAAAGATAACATGACAAATTTGTTTCAAATCATGACAACTGATAGAAACACTTATACGGAGTATTTAATATAATAGATTGTAGCCTCGCCACTCAAGTCTCTTTCTATAAATTGACATCGAGCCCTTTTTTTTGTTTTTGAACTAGATTCAGGATGACAATCATTTAAAATTTGGTGAAGGCATTTTATTTCTTCATACATCCATCTTTTGGACCAAAAATCACTTTTCAATCAATTTCATACATTTTTTCATCCAAATTTGGCAATTTCAACCATTTTGAAATAAATAAAAAATTACTGCAAAAAGAATATTACTTTTCATTGGTGAAAAGCAGACATTTATTTTCAAATGATGCAATCTGGTACCATTGTGTCCCCTAAAGGCTTAATTAATTCATACATGTGTGGTAGGCAAGATTTGATTGTATAGTGGTCAAATAAAATGGGTTTTGCAAGGTGAATATGATATTCTAGAGGATAATTGTAAAAGAAAGTCAGTCAATTTTTATTGTGTTATTCCTATGTTCTTCTTTACTTACCACTACATTGTATGACTATTTTAATGTAGTCTTGTGTGTGGTAACCATTTGACAAAAAAAAATCTTGAAAATAATCAAACCATATCCATCAGCATTATCATTGGCAAAGCATAGTGCGAGAAGCAAAAATATTGTCTCTCTTGTTGCAACGGCTATTTGGAGAGGACTAAAGTAATTGTGAAGGACAACGATGCTAGTTTGTGAGCCTAAAAGTGCAAGCTTCATTGCTATGAGCATACTTTTTGTGAGCCCAAACATTTGGTTTAGAAATGTTGCAAGTTTCCCAAGATATGTGTCAAAAATATAGACATATTTCTATATTTCTAAATATTTTGAATAATGAATCTAATACCGTGGGCTATTACTGTGTACCTATTCCCTTGCAAATGTTACAACGATCCTATCATAGTGGATTCATTAGTGGGTTAAGATATGATTGACTACCTTTTTTTAAAACTTGTATAACCATATTGCTTTATTCACTTCATTYGCTTTGTATTGCCACAAAATATGCTTACACGAGTTTAGGGTAGAAATGACAATAGAGAAGTGCTAAGCTCAATACTTATGGCAGCACTGTAAGGAGTCTTTGGGCTAGTTGTCATGGTATCTACAGAGATCCTTATACATATCATACAAATGTCAGGGTTTAAAGTACATTCATGCGTGCAACAAAAGCATTTATCAAACTCTATCTCAACATTGTTGGAAGTAAGAAAAATTGTCTTGAAACATGATTATACTTATAGGACTTTGAAGAAATATAGAATGAATTGTCAAACCAATATGTATAATGAATTAGTTGCCTAATCAATACAAAAAGGATGACATATTGTAGCCCATACTGCATTTAATACCTCTAAAACAATACTAGGCATGAACTTTTATCATTCTTGCCTTCTTGAGAAGATTCATGACCTCATTCTTGCTAAGGCTTGGAGCAATAATGAACTTGTCGTTATTAGAGTCCACCTTGCACAAGTAACAAAAAATGTAGTAGAGATGTTTACAATTGACATATTTTCCTCACTTTCCAATGGATGCACAAAGCATACCAGTAAAGTATAAGCAAGTTCAAGCTGGAAAATTCGAGAGAATCACTCGATAGATCATGTGGTGAGGTTCTACGCCAGACTAGAGTGTAATGACAGATTCAAGTCCTGGGTACGAGAGGATGTTCACTCCGAGAATAGTCCTCGCTATATTTCGGGCACTCTCCCATTGGTTGCGGTGATCGTCAGTAGGTGCCTTCTCATTCCTACGAATGCCTTTTCCATTGCAAATGCATGGATGCTTGTTAGCATAAGGTGGTCTTGCGTAAGTCCATTCTATAACCTTGAATGGTTTTGAAGATGTAAATAGGAGTTGAGGAGACAAGGATGGTCGCTMCTGAAGGTAGAACCTTGCCTCTTCAAAGAGTATAATTTTGTCAGATGTTGAGGTTAGGGCAGTACCGATCATCATCACTCGCCAAACCTCAGAAATTTGTGGTCCACTAAGAACGTGAGCCCTCCTTGGACCCATCATGCAACGCTTGATGTCAGCTGGACAAAACCAAAATTCATTTGTTTCCACTCTTGTATCTTTGAATTCTTTCTTCTTCCCCTTATACATCAAAGCAGCAGTGGCTTTGGAGCCTCTAACTATGATCATTTTGCACTTCACTTCCAATTGTGATTGAATGGCATGGCACTTCCTCTTGGACTTCACAGAAATGCGAGCTATATGCCACTTTGAGGGGTTATAGTGTGTCTCCAAAACATATTTCACATGACGTCCTCGTGCCATATTGATCTATAATTTGGTTATCTTCCTTGAAGTTTCCTTAAAGATTAATTTCAACTCCTTTAGAAACAGGCGCATCTACATTTGGTCATTTAGACACTTAGGAGTCAATTGTGTTCAATTCATCAATCAATAATAACAGTTCAAAAGTTGCCTACATTGGTGAGATCCACAAAGAAACTTTTAAGGTTGACAATATGACATTTTTTAGAAACAAGAATCTACATTAGGAGAAGTTGTATCCATTTAAAGTAGGAACACTTAAACTTGTACATAATTTCTACATTTTAATTAGAAATGAAGAAGATTTCAATGCACCATCATTGGCAATTGTATACAAAATTTATGAGAGATCAATGTTTATTTTTGATAGATTCTTTTAAATTGTTTCTTCAACATTAACTAATAATGGCCTAAGCCATTTTTATGTCAAAAACCATTGAGAAATGCCATTTTGGTTGCGTTCAGCAAATGCTTAAAAGAAAACCTAATCGTAGAATCTTATATAAGACTTATAGAAGAAGAAGTGTTAAAATTTTGTGACATTTGACTGCATGGATTGAAAGATGTAAGCATTTGAAGGGAAATTTATTTTTCCATTGTTCCTGACAAATTCAAATGCCTTTGCCCATTGTTTCCGATGCCTTGGACAACTTTTTGTACTATGAATTTTGAATTTTGAATTCTATCATACTAAAGATGATATTAGTCATGTCTCTAAAAACACTTCAAGCCAAAAATGGACATGAAGCACACCCAAAAAATCTTGCAATGCAACAATGTCCATATACAAGTTTACAAAGCACAACAAAAAAATTTCATCACGTTATTTTAAATTGAACCATAAACAAATTAACTCTCAATTCTCGTCGTGCTTGAAAAAAAATTTCAACATATATTGAGTATTCTAGTGAGAAGAGAAGATATACATGGAGAATATATACGTGGGGTGGTAGGAGGTAGAACAACCCATGTGGGACATATAAATTAGAATCTGTAGGAGCTCAATTGCTTATACATAACTAAAACGTAAGAATTGTGCTTGGAGTATGATTTTAAACTTCATTTGGGTATCGTAAAATTATTTTTTTCAAAAAATGTTGAACTAAAAAAGGTTGGGAAATCAAGATAAATTTTGTCTCCAAAAATACATTGGAGATTTCAAGCCTCTAGTTAAAATTTATGGACAAATATCAACGAGGGGTTGGAAGGGAAGGTTGTTTTCTTGACATTTTCAAACATCCTCTCTAAAATTTGTCCACCAATTTTGATTGGAGGCTCTAAATCTCAAATGGATTTTTGGAGATGAAATTTATCTTTAATTTCCAACTTTTTTTAGATCAACATTAAAAGAAGAAAAAAAGCTATTCTACTATGCTTTAATGAGGTCACTCTAAAACTATASTTCGAGCACAATTCCTACATTTTGACAATGGGCAGTCGAGCTCTCATCTTTAAATCACTATAAGAAACCTGCGTTTTTGACTATGTTTTTGCAAAAACACGTGATGTTCAAAAGAACGTGTGCCTGTTTTAAATGACATCCTGCGTTTTCTGAAAAACGCGTGCCGGATTTTACGATCTCGAATGATGTCCAAGCTAACAAGTCAAGAAAAGGGTGCAAACGTGTTGTTGTCACTAGCAATGTCACGTGTCGTCAATGACGTCCGACACAACATTACATGGAATTTTTGGTGACGTTAAAAAAAACACGGGATGACCACGTCAGCGGACTTCTCCCCAGCGATTGCAGGCAGCGTGATTGGATTTAGGAATGGCACTGCCCGGAAGGAAATTGCTGCAAAAAGGGGCAACTGCTCCCACAAGCATCATAAATTTTCTTTGAAGGGATGTGGAACGGGAGTTGGTGCGCATAAATTTTGCATGTGATATGTGTGCTTCTTAAAATATTGTAGTGAAGGACCGATATTGCCCAAAAACATTATGCACCAATTAATAAATTATGACTTGAACCTAACTAAGACACTTTAAAAAAGGCAGTTTTTGGAGAATATAATTTATAAAAAGATGAATGACGGATTTTTACCCCTAAAAAAAGTTTAAAATTGCTACATTGCCAAAAAAATGTAGTTTGGGCATTTAGGGGTTAATACAATTTATTGGAATTTGTGAACTTTCTTGAAAAATTTGGAAATAGTTCATTCCTCTAAGGTCGTGTCACACATGTATATCAAATTTTGTTTTGTTTCCTAACATTTTTATTCAATTAAATTGCTTTCATACATGCAACATGTTTTAGCCTTTTTTTTACACCTACTCTTTTGGGTGAAAACACAAGAAAGTGTGAAATTCTTGATTTTTTTCCTCATCTTTAAATTATATATTTATATATAAAATAAAATAAAAAATTTGTAGTTGATGTAAGAATTTGAAGTGATGGCATGCCATGCTAGCACAACTAAACATTGTTTATGAATTTTAGCATTGTTTTGTAGATGTTAATTAAGACATTAAACGAGACATGAATTGAAATGTCAACTCAAACATGCACATGTTTTTTGCAACATCTACCAAGACATCCAAATAGACAGGATCTAAATCCTAATGCATCAACCATATCCCAATATCCCATATGGTTTGTCTTTCCTCCTACCATCCTACTTGTATAAATATCATATGGTTTCTCATATAAATATACTTACAATTAAATGAGCTTATATGCCAATTATCATATGTAATGTATGATGTATTGTATATAATGTATTTTATATAGTATATTGTATATAATGTATGGTGTATTTTGAATGGTGTATTGTATATAATGTACACTGTATGATGTATTTTGAATGATGTATTGTATAAAGTGTATGATGTATGATGTATTTTGAATGATGTATTGTATAAAGTGTATGATGTATGATGTATTTTGAATGGTGTATTGTATATAATGTATGGTATGCAGTGTATGATGTATTGTGAATGGTGCATAATGTCATTGAAAACAACCAATTAATATTTTTGCAAATGAACCACTACATCTCGCATGACAAGATGACGTTTGTTTTGATGTCCCAAGTAACACTATGACGTTGTATACGACGTCACGGAAGACAAGCCTTTGTTGTATACCACATCATGGAAGACAAGCCTCCGTTGTATACGACGTCACGGAAGACAAGCCTCTGGAGCCTGAACCCCCATAAGATTGCACGCGTGGAAGTGCCACATCAGATTTTTCGAGGTCCACGTCAGCAATTTAAAGGGGTCTACGTCACTACCTCGGGCAGAAAGGGGTAGGCCCAAAAAATATCCACGTGGCAAGACCTGCCCTAAAAAAAGTTGAGTTGGCAACATGGACCCCTCTACATGGCACACTTAGAGAAGTTTGCAAGACCCTGATTTCTAGTGACGTCACAAGAAATTTGTGATGTTTTCAGTGACATCAAAAAAAAATTTGGCATGTTTACACGTCAAAAAAAAAACTGGATTTTGGCCGACATCACCGGTAAGGTCGAAGTTGTTAAAAAAAACGCATAGACATGTTTCTTTTGACATCACCAAAATCACTGTTTTCTTATAGTGAATTATCCCACACCGTTTGAGTGTTCATGATTGACAATGGATTTCATTATAAAAACAAGCCTCTATTTTCACCTCCACAGACTCTTCAATCAAAAACTAAAGCATCACATGATAGTGATGTGTGGAATAAATTTTTTTTTTTAATGCATCATTGTTTGTCTATCGACTGTAGCCAAAAGATATTGGCTATTTTATTTGTAAAGGAAGTTTTCATTTTCAGGTGCCAAAATAGCCAAATTATTGCTATAGTTTAAGACTAGTTGCCAAATTCTACCCAGGTATCACCTAGTTTTGATACAGATATCACCCAAGTATTGCTTGGGGATTGAAGAAATAMTTGACCACTTCTCCAAAATTTTCCAAATTGAATGACAAAAATAATTGGCAATAACCTGCACAAAAATYGAAATTAATTATTTAACCATGAACTTTTGGCATGATCATTTGAATTGACATCTATGGTCACCACGTCTGAAGTCATGGATTAAAAAAGGTTAACCAGGTTGAAAAAAGTCAAGCTTAGAGTGAAAATGAAGTGATTGTGAGCCCAAGCTGRAAGACTGACGCTGCAAATTTCATGTGTACTTATAAGTTACGTCACTGAGGTGTGTCATGGCATGTCTTCATTTAACCCCTAGAAAGTTATCCAAAAAGTTKATGTGCCTTGTTCAAACTTGTTTCGATCATTCAAAGTATTCATTTTTTTTTAAATTGAGATTTAAAATTAGAAAATGAAGCCATATTTCTACTAATTTTCAAAACTTTGAAAAAGTTCAAAACTTTGATGAATTATTGCAAYTGGAAGCTTTACATTTTAAATTTCAAATAACAARAAATTATATGTACTGTTTCTCATTCTAACCTTCATTTTTGTCAAATTATTCTTCTATATATGTTACACTTTTAAAAATCACAATAATTTKATTTTTGTAYAGCAAYGTCTAAATGACCCAACATTTATGGAAAAAATGTCTATTCAAATATAAGAATAATAAATAAAAAATCTATCCACACAGTTTTATTAAATTTTGCATTGATTTTTTTGGTTATATTTACAAATATGTTTTCAATTATTGTTTGAAAAATTATAACAAAAGAATTTAATTTATGAAACTACCGGTACTAGAGATTTTTTACATTGATAGATACCACACACAATAAGCTTGTAATGCAAAGATGTCACATTAAGAATTCTAATTTAATCTCAAAAGAAATTTGACCATTTGGAACCAATAATTGTAGAACTTATCTTCTACAAATTTACTTCTGTCCATATAATAAATTGCCAAAGAGTCTTACCACTCATAGTATATATAAAAAAAACCCATTGAAGTTGCCAAGCTCATGAAGACCTTCACAGAGAAATGGTGCATCAATGGGGGGGATCTACTATACTAGAACTTTCTTGTCTTAGTGCATGGTGGAGACTAGCTAGTGTGCACATAGAGAGGATATGCATTTTGAGAKTCTAGGTATATGTAAGTCCATTGGAAGGCTTCTCTTATTTCAAGTTTGGAATATTATTGTAGGAGTGACCAAATTGGGCCCACTTATTCTCTGTATACTTGACAACTATGCAATAAGAGAGGATGCACTAAGACGAGTTTTATTATATGAGGTAAGATTTTGGTGATCCTTTTTGCCTAGAAAAGTTTCACTAGGGCATAAGGTAGAAGCACCCAAATGTAACACAAGTCAAYCTCCGACACCTAAAAAATGGCTACTAAATCCAACCGCAAGTGAATCCAAAGAAGACAAATGGAGGTTCGAGAAGTTCACTCTTCCAAGAAATGGCCAATCACCCGTGCGTGATCCATGCTTACAATGTGTAGCTTTTGGGTGTTTCCATGTCCACTTTGGTGGCAATCTCATGTCCGTAGTAGGTGCATCTAGGCATTTCTTTCCAAAAATTCGTATTATATCCATACAAGCTTGAAAAAATACACAACCAATTTTGTTGGTTTCATAAAACYATTTCCTAACAAATGCATGTCAATTTTGTCTATATGCATCCTCAAGATCAATAGAGGATCCAAGGGTATTACGTGTCTACTCACATTGAGGTGGCTTCTACCTTACATGAACAACYMCATTTCAYCTCTCACTTTYYTGACCACCACTTTCAASCAAACCACCTGTCGTGTGATTGTGATGTCATTGGCAAATGCTCATTTGTTTGACTCAGCCGGAAGAGAAATATCCTTCCATGGAGTACAAACAGGTAGAATGGAATACTAGTGTCCTTAGCTATGGCGCCTCTTGAATTGTCGGGTGACCTTGTGAATTACCTAAATCCTACGTAGTGAAACGAGTAGGGTTTAGGCCTGTAGCGGAGCGCTAGTAATTAGGTGACCCTGTGAATCATCTAAATCCTACGTAGTGANAGTGAAACGAGTAGGGTTTAGGCCTGTAGCGGAGCGCTAGTAATTAGGTGACCCTGTGAATCATCTAAATCCTACGTAGTGAAACGAGTAGGGTTCAAACCTATAGCGGAGCGCTAGTAATTAGGTGCAAAGCGCCGAGTAGGATAAACATCAAGGGGTAGTCCTATTTCTAAATTGGACCTTTTGGTTTTATTGGCTCTCTCCAAAGGATAGAGACTATGGCATCGACTCCTCTTTGGAAATCTCTCTTTCCGAATCCTATCTACAACCCCATTCACATTGCACAACAAAGTTAACATTGGAGTGGAGATGTGAGTTCCAACTAGTGAATGAACTAACCTATGACAGAGCCTCACGGTTACACCATTCTTGTTAGAAAATATGAAGGGTCACCCGACCATTCTCTAGGTGAAGGGGCATGAGGTTGCCGATACTACATGTGTCCCGTACAAACACTAAAACTAAGTTACGTACCTTCGATCGTGGCATGAATCCAAGGAGAAAAAATCAATCCGTAATTAAGATCGAGAAGGAAGGACCTGTCCGCTTTGCAGTACGTGCAATCGAAGGACGATTCATRGCCATCCTCGCGCAAGCTCGCGTTCCGCATGGACCCAAAAACTTCCAAAAACTTAATTTGCATGCACAAAATTTTAAAAAGCAAAAATGTGATCATGCGGAAGTTTAAGTTTAACTATCGGCCCATGTAATCGATCGAAACACAAGCCACTGTATGCCACAGGAATTGCGACTGCGACTCTCGCTCATAACCGAGCTGCTTTTACGCCATGGATCCATGAAAACCGTGAATGTTTGGCTCTCATCATTCATGTACCTCACGAGGAGCTTGTTTGGAAAAATTCAGTTTCAAACTCTGAATCAATCCTTGGAAGAGAGTGAAGATTATCTCCGACATTGAAGGCATGCATCAATTGCAGGAATTGAAGGTCGCAGTTGACGCATTCCCTTGCACAATTGTATCAGTTTTCTATTTTGATTTGAGTCCATGAGTACGTGTTTTGGGTTTCCACAGCAGGACGGTACAGAATGCATCTCTTGTGCTTTCTCCTGTTTGTGTCGCTTCGCTCAGTTTCCGGTGACGACATGCGACTGGCCTTCCATTCCTTTCCCTCTGAAGATGAGAACATCCTCGCTTTCGGAGATACTGCACACAATGTCGCCACTCGATCTTACATCTTCAACGGGCGCGCCACGCAGTCTTGTGGAGCGTTGTTCTACGGGGAGAAGGTGCGCATTCAGGATGTCGCAACTGGGAGAGTTGCTTCGTTCAGCACCTCCTTCTCCTTCACCTTCGAAACTCTCGGGYTACCTCGRGATAACAGCAGYTCTCCCGAMSACAAGGACCACAGCGGAATGGGCTTCAGTTTCACCAGGAGCATGATGCGTGCTCAGCTGCAAGYCCTCATGTCCGAATTAGGAAGCGCTGGTGCATGCAAGAGTCCTCTCCATCCAAGTGATCCAAACCATAGATACACTTTGTCCGCCTTCCTTATCATTTTCGCCGAGGGCAAGTACAATCCGGATTTCGAAGACGCCAGTATCAGCTACATCAGAGTTTCCAAAAACCAGGACTACGAGTACGACATCGGAGCATACACGCACAACCTCTGTGGCAACGACACCCACTGCTCGTATTTCTCCGACGGCAAAGTCTTCACTGCTTGGATTGATTTCAACAGCTAAAGTAGAAGATATCTGTACGGTCAAAATTATAAAACTATTTTCAGATTCTCTTAAAATGAAATTTGAAGATATAACTTCAAAAATTCACCAAAAATACAATTTCTATTCTTAACACTAGAATCTTTTTTTTATTGGTCAAAATTGTGGTTTCTATTGAATTGTAAAAAAAATGCATAAGATTTGGTCATAAAAATATCAATTATTTCCTCAAGTAGTAAGTTTTTCAACACTAGAAAATTCTAAACACATTGTGCTATTTCTCTTATGATTTTTTTCTGACCGTAGTGATCTTAGTTTTGAATATAAATACTGAAAGACAACCCAATATTTTCTAGGAAATATTCAAAAAAAAAGTTTTTTTTGCCCCAAATTTTTGCCCGAAGTCAGGCAGCGACCAAAAAATGTTTGTTTGAGCGCTCAGGGGTAAACCCCTAAAGAACCATTGTTCAAATGGGATTTCAGGTAGGTACCTACGGTCTTATTTTTTTGTCCTAATTTTTTGAATTCTTTTCTTAGGATAAAAAATTTGATTCGCTTCATCGAAATATAAGTTCTTTTCAGTTGATGCCTGAAAACAAGGGAGAAGGGGTACCAAAAAAAGAAATTAAATTTGAATTTTTAAAATTTAAAATTTTTTCTTCATAGAATATGTTTTTATCTATCTGCAAAGCTTCAATTCATTCCATTTAGATTTGTTATGAGAAACTTATGGACAATCTTGTTTTTCGGGCAATTACATCATATTCTTGAATAAATAACTTGCAAGGTTAATTTGTGAATATTTTTTTTACATTTTTTCAAAAAAGCAAAAGGTTCCATATGGTTTAATTTGCTTACTAGAACAATCTCACCATTGGAATTAATGCATTTGAATTCCACCTTAGAGATATTAATAATTTAGATTTTCCTTCTATCTTGTACTATTTCTACTTAACAATTTTTTAAAGTATAAAAATTAAGTTTTTTTGTACTTTTTTTTCTCCCCTACACTCTCAAATCAATTCTCCATCTTAAAGATTTTTTTTGGGTTTTTTTGAAACACATGGATACATTCCATTGCAGAGGAAAGAGTACATAGAACAAAGGGCGTCTTAGTCCTCGGTGCAATCTTAAAGATTTAAAGCTCAAAACTCTGTAGTGCAAAAATTTAAAGTTGAGAAGGTTCAAAGTTAAAAATCTAGTCTCATAGTGTGTTGAAAAACTTGTTTTTTTTCACTTTAAATGCGGATATCTTGTGATTTGTGTGGTCAAAATTTCTGAAATTTTTCCCACACATTTTCATGCTAGTTAAGCATAAAATCCTAGGGTTAGATGTGTAGAAAAGGCAATTTTCAGATTTTTAACTACTTGCCATAGAAATGATAGCTTTGAGTGTTTTTTTGCTTAAAAAAAAGGCCTTGGCCCTTTACAGGTTAATAATTGCAATCTTTGCTGGCCAAAATTTGACCAGCTGGGAGTCAGGGACCATCCTTTCCAACTATTTTGGAAGTAGGGTCATCACTGTTGGTTCAAATTTGCAAACCTTTTTGAGGTCCCATTTTTCTTATAATTGTAAGAGCTCAATCACTTATAGTTATTAAGTTGAAAGCAAGTGTTGTGTTCAATGTACAACTTTAGACCTCATTCAGGCAGTGTTAAATAACTTTGTAAAAAAACTTTGAATTAGGTTAATTTAACCCCTAAAGGACCAAAGCACATTTTGGGCAGAAATTGACAAAATTTGCCACTTTTTTAGGGCAACAAGAAAAAAATGGAAAAAAATATTTTCTTTTCAAAATTCAACTATTCAAAATTGTACTCGACTTCTTTGGGAATGTGTGGAAAATATTTTAGAAAATTTGACTATGTGGATTGAAAGATTATAATGTTTAAACTTTAAAGTAAGGTGACAAAAAAAAAATTCAACCTTGCCCAATAGGGACTGCAAACTCTAACTCCTTCTAGAATGAGGTCTTACACTAAATATGATTATTTTTTTTATGTTTGCATCTTGTACGATGTAAGCTACATACCTGCCAAATTTTAGAATCACAAGAGTTACTAGCTTCTTCTATTCTTCAAGCTTACAAGCTTAACTTGGATTTTTTAGACATCAAGTGGCAATTTGAATATATGAGGGAGAAGCCTAACCTTGTTTCTCTAGCTAAAAACGTGCAAGTCAAGTTGTTCTATATAGGTAGTCCATTCTTAAAGCGACCATTTAAAAGTTGATTGCTTGTTCGGGGAAAGTAAACTCCTTAATACAATTTTTGGTAAATTTTTGTAGGAAGAAAAATAATATTGGCATTTAATCCAAGTTGTTTCATATTTTTTGAACCTTTGTGGAATTAATTAACAATTTTTGAAGTCAAAATGTGGGATCACTAAAAAGCGACCGCCTCCTACAATGTACATTATTGGTACATGATATCAGAGCTAAGGTTTTAAGAATGATTAGTTAGATTTTCTAAATAAATAGAAGTTACTTTAAATTATTCAATTATAATGAGTGAAAACACCCACAAAATTGTTCAAGTAATGAGGATTAGTTTATTTGAATCTCCTTTAAAACATAAATAATGGTCATTGAATTTATATGATTATTAAATTTATACAAATTTATATAAAATTATGAAAATTTCGTTCATTATGGCAACATCATGTCATAAAATTGGTTTATCATATATTCCTCATGATTTTATGTCTCATATTTCAATTCATACAGTACCTTTGTAACATGATTTAATTTATATGTTGTAAAATATTTTTATCATAGGCCCACATGGCCACATGTTGTGTTGTTTGTGAGTCAATGTACCATGTGGAATCATAATCTAATTGTAACTTGGTCACTACCTATTGATAGGAGGTATTACCAACTTAATAACTATTCAATTTCTTATATTAGATTCAAACCAAGGGAGACTTGTCAATGAAAATTTTATATTAACAGAGAAATGACCTTTGACTTCTAGTTCCAATTAGATGACCTATATCCAACTTTATCACTCAAGACTTGAAATAGACATAAATTTTGTTTCAATTATAATCAATCCAACCTGGCTATTAGCCGACATACACATACAAATAAATATTATTATAATTGGTTCACTTTTTAGATTCATGAGCAATTTTGGGAGATTAAATATACACACTCCAAATAAAAAACAATTACCACAATGTTTATTACTTTACAATCTCACATTAGTTTAGAAGCGATTATAGTTTATAATTTTTCTTACATTATAATTATTGCATTTATTGATCACACTTGAAGATTTCACCAATCAAAAAATCAAACTTTTAATTGAAAATACACTCCATTTTATGATGACAAATCAATTTCCAAGTTTGCATTTCACAATCTTGTAAATGATCACAAACAATTTCAAGTTCAAATAGGCAATGATTCTCTACTAATCTCTAAAGAACAAAAACAAATAGCCACCCAACTAGACTCCACGCTCTCTTTGCAATTCCATTTAGCTTATTCACCTTTAAGCCTAACAAACAAGCAAATACTCTAACCACTTGTTTGCACTCTTATACATCCCATTTGAAACTTCTCAAACCACAATGTATTCCTATTGGTAGATACACTCCAATTTGGGCTAACAAAAACTCACTTTCATATAACTATTGCATTTCAAATTTATTTGGCAAAAGTGCTCACGTACAATACAACGAAAATTCCAAATTGGCTATTTAGAATTAAAACTTAAAAATTCTTGTAGTTTTACACTGCCATGTATAGTTTGTTATCTGGACTTATTGAAAGAAGAATTTTGTCTTCTTGAGGCAACTTCAACAGTTTTTTTTAATTTGACAATTTTTTATAAAGTGTCTTGGTTTCCTACAATGGTGACATGATTTCTTGTGGAGTTTTCTTAACCTTTTTTTATAATTAAAGAGATTTATTCTCTTTTATCCTTAAAAAAATGTTCCTCTATTTTTTTTGGTTTGATGACCTTCTTGTAGCATAAAATGCCGTGATGAATTTTCTTGATCATGCATGTTTTTCAACAATGTTTCTTCTTGTATGAGGTATGTATTCAAAATGTCAAATTACGTTGTCTTCTAAATGTACCTAATTTATATATATATATATATATATATTGGATATCATGCACACATACTTCTCTTAAATTCTAGTAAGGCATTATCACCATCTTTAATTAGGTAACCAAGAGTGAGCCTCAACTCTATCCTTGTTTTCCAGTGACATAGGATTAGGGCCAATCATGCACCCTGAAGGTTTTGTTATTAGAACCTACCTGTTAAAAGCTTCAGCTGCCGAGAATGTCAAGCTGCTTCTTCAACTATCGCGAGAGGGTTCAGTCACTTTGTGATAGGGCTTCTTAATGCCCTCCACTTGTGTCAAATTTTGAGGACTTAGTGGCATAAGCTTCACTTTTCAGTGCAAATGCGGTGGGCCAAACTATTTCTGAGTTTTCCAACCTTTAGCTATAACTGGGGATTGAAGTTATCATTTCTATCTTATGTAACACTAAATGGGTGAGTATGAAGTCGAGTGTGATTTAGTCTTCGATACATTCAAGGATTTGTTACAAGTAAAAAGTTACACAAAGATATACGGCATGACGTAAATCCTAGTGTGTCCCACAATTATTGTTCGGAATAGCGTAGTGYACTTTCATCGTTTTAYRTTGTTYGCATATTCATGCGATGAAGGTGGCRTGCAGTTGCGGTTGCCTTGGCTGAGGCTGCAAATGATGTGAAGGGTAGTGAGATYCAAGTGTTGTTCGTGAAGCCTCTCATCTACTGGGCCCGTTTCTTTGTTGTCGTCACCGCCTTCTCCAAGCCCCAGATCGATGCAGTGGGGTATGTCGACAATCTCTACAACCCCCGTTATTTCCTTAAGCCAAAACTAGAACGTCTACATTGGGAAGCTAACAGTTGATTACAGTAACTTTAAAGGCATATTTCTAATGCTCAAAAATGTAGGCTCTGATTTCTTCTTTCCATTGGGCACTTTTTGTTTCTTCCTTGAGCCTTCCTAACTGATTTTTTTCAACTCCTGTGGAAATGAATGTGYCASTTTTGACCATTCRGGMACTTAGGGTTGTAGGATTTAMTCTTAAAGATATCTGGCTTAACAAGAAACAATCTGTGACGTTTGGAGCCATAAATCTGCTTATTTTCTAAGTGATGTTTTCTTCTCCTGGTGGAATACATGGACTCACTTGTGTTCTGAAGTTTTTGTGCTGAACCTGAGTTAGGGAGCCGCTCCTTTTTCATGTGTGATCTGGGGTGATGCAGGAAGAGAATGCGAGACGTATCTGAAGAGAAGTTCAACCGCTCTCCGAGAGGCGATACCAAGCCTAACTCGTGGACTTTGCTAGATTTCGGTAATTTCATGMTCTCGTTCCCTTAACTCTTGTGACATTCCATATAATCCAATTTGACACCTATGAGTCATGAACCCGCGAAAGGAGGTGATGCTCTTCATGAGTAATTGTTCAATGGCAGCTGAACCACCTTGTTTTGCAGCCCACTTTTCACATCGCTTTGTCGTTTTCRTAGAAATCATGAAAATTTGAGATCATGAAATTTTCCAGTATAGTCTTTCTCTCTCCATCYATCATGCTGAAGGTGCTGGTTTTGGGGGGGGGTGCAGGTGATGTCGTGGTCCACATTTTTCTTCCTAAGGAAAGGGAATTTTACAACCTTGAAGAGTTTTACGGAAACGCTACTCTTGTCCCTCTTCCTTTTGAGAATCGTTCTATGCAATGATAGAATGGACCACCTGGGAGGATCCGTGTGCTAATTAGGTTTAGAATCAGCCCCATTATGGTGTTGCACCTGATGGTTACGATAATGCATTGACCATCGTGTTGTCAACGTATATTCAGTTGCGAATCCTCTTTAACTGGGTCCAATTGCTATTGTTCTCGGTAGCTTGACATTTTGAGTAMTTGTAGTCTTATGATTCGCAAGGTGAATTCGTAGCAGGGGAGTAAGGTATGTAACCGAAAAGCCCCACTAAACTAAAAGCGCCATATTCACATTCTGTACATCTCCAAATTCAGTTATGTACATATGTGGAAGAAACGCTTTTAGAATCAAACTTTGACCCTTCGTAACTTTTGTATATTGTATCCAAATGTTGCATTCTTTGGTGCATTGGAACTTCCTTTCACTTGCCAACAAGACAATATGAAAATCTGACCATCCTTATAATAGTAACTAGGCACAGTACCAAATAGTAACTAGGCACAATACCAATTTGTGGTGCTTTGAGGATGCCTACCTTATATTTCAAACTTTGAGAGGGATAAAATAGCTCCATTGTGATGAGGGGCTGAAATTTGAGGGAGGGAAAGAGGGATGAATTCACTCCATTATTTATGATGGAGAGTTGAGAGTTGAAATTCAATCACGATAAGGTTTTAGATGTTCACTCCTAAAGGCATGAGTGTTCCCTAAGGGGAAACCGGTAGGTTTGCTATGATTTGATGTGATTTTTTGAAACTTATTTGAAGATACAAAGATACATTAGCTTTTGGGGTATATAATTTTGATTTCAATTGGTGCCTAGGAGCAAAATTTATGCCACCTAAGGCTCAAAAAAGTAGTTTGCAAAGTAGTACTAAAAAAATCAATGAAACTCAAAATAGTTTTTAATTTTTTTCTTCATGTAGAAAATACTTTTGTCTAAATGGAGAGCTTTGATTCTTTTCATTTGGAATACTGATGAGAAAGTTGTGGAGCATTGTTTTTTGAGGGCAATTAAAGTATCATGTTCAAATAATAATTTATAGGATTCAATTTTCAATTCAACTAGTGTGCCTTGTGCCGTTGCCATAGGCAAAATAAAAGTAAAAGAAATTTTCTATATTTTTTTATTCATAAAGACTTTGAAATTCAATAACTTTCACCCCGTAGGTTGGAACACCACGAAACCAAGCCTATGCACCCCTACTCGCCGAGGGCTTTCCGATGGTACCAAGCATGCCACCGGGAGATGCACAGTTTGGGAGATCTCAACGTAACAAACAAAACAGACAAAACATGATTTAAATAATGGATTTTCACAATTTTTCAAAAGAAGGTTTAAATAGTTTAGTTTGTTTGCGAGAACAATTGATTGGATTAGTGTGTTTCAATTCCAACTTAGAACTATTTTTTGTTTTTTTGTTTGAATAATAGAAACTTCATGTCCTCTTTGTGTTAGGGAATATTTAGAGTGAGCAAGGGGCATAAGATATGATTTGACAAAAGCAATATATTTCACAAATAAAAAATGTTGGAACTATTAACAATTTTCTTTTATCTTGTACCTACTTCTACATTGACAAATTCTTATGTATGAAATCACTATTGTATGTGTGCACGTACGCGCGTCCAATTGGACCTATCTATCATGGTTGCCCAAAACTACCCATAACTTGAAAAATCTCACCTTTTTAGGCATCGCGCTAATAGCGAAGMATGTCTCTCATAAAAATTTCACAAGAATCCAACAAATATTGCACTGAAAAGGGCGTGCCCAAAAGTGAAAAATGGCTTGAAATCATATTTATCATATTTTAGGGCTTTAAGGATTAAAAAGGTTAATGTTGGTCCTAAAAACTCTAGGGATTGGAATTCTCTTTTAATGTGGCGGGTGAAACTTTTGGTAAAAAAATTGACATTTGAACCATCAAATAATCTTTAAAAAATGATGTTGTTTCCAAATTTTTTGTTTGTTGACATTAATTCCATAACAAAAGAGAAAAAAAAACTAGAATTGTTACCAAAGTGTTCTAATAAAAGTGAAAGAACAAACTTATTATTCTAATTTCATTTTTATTGATTATTTGCCCGGGGAGATCACTCACAATTTTTAGAAAACTACGTGAGTTAAAAGATAGGGCCCATTTAATTCAAAGGGGGAAAATTTTATATAATTTTTAGAGCTACTATAGGGTCTATGAAATGCTACATCCTCTAATATATATAAAATAGGATATGTAAAAATATCATATAGTAGGAATTTTTATCATTAAGTTAGCCTTGACAAATAGGAGTTATACAAATTTTTTATAATATAGTGAGTATAAGTGTAGAAAAATAATTTTGTACGGAGGATAAAATGTGCACAATCCAATAAATGTTGGGGATTTCCTCTATCAATTTGTCACTATTGTTAGATAATTTTAGCTTGTCTATGAAAGTGTCAATATTCCAACAATGTAAGGGCATCTAAGAATCCATTGTTCTAAGAAAAAAAACGTTGATTTGTAAATCTACAATGAACACTACAAGAAAATAGGGATATAAATGACTTGTCCACAATGACTGCAGCAACAACAATGATTGCAAAATGACTATTTTACAATCATTGTTGTTGGTGAAGTCATTGTGAACAAGCAAGAAATGATCACTAACTGGCTTTTTAAGCAGGATACAGCAGCTGAGAGCTTCATTTTGCATTTGTGAAGCTTTAGTTATTTCAGTTCTGGTTGATTTTCCTGCATGGAACTCGATCGACTGCTATGTACATCTGCAAAAGGGAAACCAATTTTTGTAGGATTTCCTGAGCCTCCCACGCCGAATATTACAGCCGAGGCCGTCACGTCACAACTTTCGTACCTACTCTTTCATCACTTTTCATTTCCTCGAGCGCTGTCTTCCGAGAATGCACACTTTGGTTTCGAATTATCTTAGACTSCCTGCTTTCGAAATCCTCTTCTGTAGTGTGATCGTCCAGAGTTTCTTGTGAGGGTGGAGCGATTGAACTTTTAGCAACCTCCTCCTTTGCTTAGGTTAGCAGTTATCCGTGACTGTCCGTGAATCTGATTTTGGAAGCTGAAGACGGAGTTCTRCAGTCACACCTTTGCTTCAATTTCGCAGCCATGTCGATGCGAGCTGTAAAGAGGCTGGCAGAAACAGTTTCTAGAGATGTGGTGGATGACATCTACAATTGTAGCTTGGTGAGCCAGACAGGGGTGAGCCTCAAGTACATGATGGATTTTGGTTCCTACCCGTCTGCTCCAAGGTACAAGAAGAACCTTCTAATGTCGTCGCAATTTCTGCACAAGGAGCTTCCTGTCCGCCTAGCACATCGAGTGACGGAGCTCGAGAATTTACCATACGGACTTTCCTCCAAAACAGGGGTTCTCAAAGTACGTTTCCCATTCATTTTCGACTCTGTAACTTTTCATGCAAGAGTTAGGACCTTAATTACTTTGATTATTGCAATAATTACGTGATTGATTTGGGTGCGGCATTCTTCTAAAGTTYTTCMCTGATGAGATTGCTCTGCCTTCGACATCTGTCAATATGGAGTACCACTGAAATGTGAAAAGCATGCGATCGACAGCTGCTTAAAGTCCTTTTTCGCTTTCAGATTTGGATCAGGACTTTTATACAGGTTGCATTCCGATCAGTGGYAACAATTTCTTTTTACCTTGCGAGATACGTTCACTTTCTTTCGGTTCTGATTTGCCTTTCACTTTTCTAACTCCTCGATTTATCGTGGCAGTTGGAAACATTAGAGTAAGGCGTTGAGAACACGTGCTACAGAGTCAAGAGATTAAAGATTTTTTTTGGTGCTGTTACTTATTAGTTGTTCGATTTCAGTAAATGATTTTTTGAGYCAGCTGTTCAAGTCAGGCGCGGTCAAGTGTTTCGTGCTTTAGCATTGCGTCTAAGTTCGTTAGAACATTCTTCATTTTCGTCATCCTTGACTAGAAACTGCGCTTATGAAGACTGTCGTCCCCGGTGCAAACCTAGGAACATGTTTGGACAACATGGGTTTTGGGTATTAATTTGACTAAGGGTTACAAAATATACARAAAGTTAAGGTATTTGCTTTTGCTTATGCTGTGGATRTACTGTCATACTAAACAAGCAACACCATGCAACRTACGTAAAATCCCATAAAAATGTCTATGAAATTGGGGATTGTTGGAGTTATGTAATTGCTTCATGTGCAATCCTCATTCATTATTCGTAAGAAATTTAACTACATTATTCAAACTTTGTCAATTGTCAATTAACGACRTTGKCAATGTGGACCTTTTATTTTGACCTATCGTTTGCTGTTAGACATAGATTCTGTATTTGCATTGCCTTCAATTATCATTGTGGCAGGAATCAATGCGTAGGAGTTTCATTCAATAGATGAAAAAGTCTAATGACTTTGTTAATGAATAATTTATCACTAAATCTTACAAATTTTGAAGGCCTATTAGAAATATGTTAATTTATTTATTTATTGTGTACTTAAGTTAKGGCTTTACCAATGCAACTGTAACTGCATTTACCTGATTCACACTTCTAGCTATTTCTTTGCTGCAATGTACGTTTAATGTGTATTTTTTTCCCCTTAGTCTTTACGTGATGAGCTTTCAGTGCAATTATACTACATGTATTGTATGTAATTCAATTACTTTTCATTTTGCATATTCGTATGCAGCTGACGTTGTATTCAGGTACGAGAGTTATTAGGTGATCCTAAACGGGACGAAATCTTTCTCATGTACTGCGAATTTCAACAGGTTCGAGATTGGTATGTAGATTCTTTCAAGGATCTCCGAAGTTTCCCAAGAATTCAAGATACGGAAGACGAGGCGAGATTCACCAATTTGATAGCAAGGGTCAAAGCRCGGCATAACGAGGTCATGCCAACGATGGCGATGGGAATTCAGGAATTGAAGGAGGACTTGGGTCGGAAAATCGGTCTGAACGAGCTTCCTGAGATCCACTCGTTCCTGGACAGATTTTATATGTCAAGAATTGGTATCCGAATGCTCATTGGTAAAKTATTCTTTCCGTTGATTCTGTTCAATGCATTTCCCCAAAACTTTTCTTTGAACGATGTATGTGATGCCTTCAGCACCTGTACAGTATTGTAATATCCCCGGCTGAATGAGCAAGTTGAAAGACTCCAAACCTCCCGGTTGGTTGAAGAAATATTCCGATGGGTTCTTTTAATTATTTTTTTCAACAAGAGTTTGCTTTATTGATACGTCCTAGTTCGTCAGTATTGCAGCTGAATCCTATGTGGTGGTCTAGTTGTTCTTGCGAGAGTTTTGATGCAATGGAATTAGAAGCCGCTCTGGTTAGTGTTAAGGTAGAACTGCCTATGACCACCAAGATTTGCAATTTGGGTATCTTGTGCAATGTATTGATTGTTGCCTATATTTTTTAGAGAAAGAATTAGTTATATTGACTGAAATACAAGTCTAATCATATTAATCTGAAAAGAACTTGAATTGATATGAATTTTCAAACCAAAAATATGAAATTGTCATAAGGTGGGGGTCATGACTATCTTAAAAAGGTTCAAAATCAGTGACCTACCATCCTAATTCCGTTTGATGAGTGCTATAAAAGCACAAGTTCAACATTCTAAAAGCACCTCTTTTATTGGCTATAATAAAACTTATTTTGACAAGTGTTTATTTTCACAATTAAGCCCAATCAAACCAGCATTTATTAAACCACATCTTAATCAACCTTAAACCAATGAATAGATGTAAACTTGGTGTTATTATCTGACAATATCATCCAATTATTTGCCTAAAGTACATCACTTATACACTCTACGGAATTCTATGTGGAATTGGGTGGAAGAYTGACRCATTTGGGAGGGTAYTGGAGATGGYGGAATTGGGTGACTGATGGTATTGGGCTGATGGACTATAGTTATCATGCGCTGGCTATGAAAGACTTCTTGTTTCTTATTTAAAAAATTTCTATTGTTCCTCCAGGGCAACATGTGGCGTTGCATAATTCTCCTCCCACCCCTGGCTATATAGGCCTTATCTGCACAAGGGTTTCTCCTGTTGAAGTCGCTCAAAATGCWATAGATGATGCTCGATCCGCATGCATGCGCACATACGGAACTGCACCTGAGGTGCGCGTCTACGGGGATCCACATTTTTCTTTTGCGTAAGCACATTCTCCCTAGCTTGACAGTTTTCGGTACTTTTCCAGTTCTTGAAGCAGTGTAGAGTCGAATTTTGCTTCGTGGATTATTCATGGTCGCCCCTCCTGTCGCGTACAGGGGCAGGCTCTGGCGTAGAGGTATCTTTTTCTTCTAAGACTTTAACCAGTTCTCTCGAAGCTCAAAATTTACAATGCTCAGCATAGAATGATTTATGATAATCTCAGTACTGAGGGTTCTGCTCACTACGCATTAGCTGACCTGAAGTTAATATTTCTTTGTTATTTCGCAGTTACGTGCCTACGCACCTACACCAAATGCTATTTGAATTGGTCAAGAATTCTCTACGTGCTGTTCAAGAGCGTTTTCAGGATGCGGATCACGACTGTCCTCCGATTCGTGTTGTAGTAGCTGATGGTATTGAAGACGTTACAATCAAGGTATACCCGTGGCATTACTTTGAGTGATGTCTGAGCCTAGTAGGGTCTACGTGCTGCTATCATTGTCTTGCGAGTAGTTTGGGAGGCTCCCTCCCCTGTCGACGCTTGTGACGCTACTCAAGTCCCAGACTGTTTGATGATTGGATGCTTTTTACAGAACCACACACTGCGTGTTACTGCACTAAGTGTTATTGCATTCCAGATAAGTTTTCTGACTGGTGACTTGTTTCAACAGATTTCTGATGAAGGAGGTGGCATTCCCAGGAGTGGGCTACCAAAAATCTGGACGTATTTGTACAGTACAGCCCAAAACCCTGTGGACCTTGGCAGGCAAGACCAGGAGATGCCAAACGTTATGGCTGGGTATGGTTATGGTTTACCTATCAGTCGATGCTATGCTCGTTACTTTGGAGGGGATTTACAAATAAGTTCAATGGAAGGATATGGTAAATGTTCACTCTTTCTCTCCACTCTTCTGTCATTTGTGGCTCCAGTTTTTCCCCGTGTTGGAAGTATGAAAGCAGATGTTATTCTCTTTTTTTTTAAAATTCTAATGGCATACCAATGATGGGTGGTGGATTTTGAATTCGGTATTCATTATTCTAGCAACTGAAAAAATGTGTTGCTTTTCTTGCAGGGACTGATGCGTATTTACATCTCAACCGGTTAGGAAATGTACAGGAGCCTTTGGCTTAGTTCGGAGGATATCTAGAATGTTACGGAGTAGTTTTTAGGAGATTCGCATTACGAGCTTTTGCTCTATCCGATAGTACTTGAATATTGAATCTCATTTCAATTTCTTCTCTGTGAAGGATGATAAGTTAATTTGAATAAGTTGTCATCACATGGCCGACCGTATGTTAGGTAAGGTAGGAGGTCCATAAATGGCCCATGTAAGGGCTGAAGCTGAATTCTGGCAAGATGTAACCCCTTCGAATAATTTTGAATAAATTTTTCTTGAAAGACAAGTGGAATTAGCATCTAAACCAAGGTGTTTTATATTTTTTGTAGCTTTATGGAATTAGTTATGAATTTTTGAAGTTGCAGAAAAGTGCATTTCAATGGGCTCTAAAACGGACCACCTCCTCAAATGTAGACTACTTGTACATTGGAGAGTGAAAAATGTACCTCCAAAGCTTGTTCCATTTTAGAACCGGCTCCATTTTAGGACCTCCTACTTTACAGTTGGGAATGATACCTTACGAATTTCTGCCAATTTGCGGTGAAATGAATTTCACTGCTGCCAACTTTGACACCCTCCTGAGGATTGAAAAATTGGTTATTTTCAACAAAATGTTTATACAAGATCATCTATATGTCAATAAAATTTGTGCCAAATTTCAAGGCCAAAATATTTTCACAAAAAAAGATATCACTGCTGCCAACTTTGACACCCTCCCAAGGGCTGACTTTTTTTTCTTTTGACATGAAATTTTTTTCATGGGATCATATCTATGTTAATAATATGTGTGCAAAATTTCAAGGTCATGAGATTCACACACAAAAAGATATTTGAAATGTACCGACTGGTGCCATTATAAGAGACAATTTCACTACTTGCAACTCTGACACCCTTCCAAGGTTAGAAAAATTGGTTTTGTCCCATGAATTTATTTTTTACAAGATCAAATCTATGTTGATAACATATGTGCCAAATTTCAAGTGCAAAAGATTTGTCCAACAAAAGTTATTGAAAATCTACCAACATGTGTAGTTTCAAGAATGATCTTTGTGGGAATATAAATTTTAATTTGATTAGTGTCCGAAAGCAAAGTTATACCACAAAAAGCAACTAAACTTAATGGGCTGCAAAAAAATAATTTGCAAAAATTCAAAATAAAATTTTTCTTTATTTCGTTTCTAAAACGATATATTTTTGCAACATGTGAAGCTTTTATTCATTATATTTGGACTAGTATCCAAAAAATTAAGAGCAATCTTGTATTTTGGGCAATTTAAACATCTTCTTGAAAAAATAATTTAAAAGATTCATTATTTAATGCAATTTTCATAATTTTTTATAAAATAAAATTGGTGACAAGCTTACATTTACTTGCTAGATCAATCTCACCGTTGGGGTTATTGCGTTTCAATCCTATAGAGCTATTAACAATTTAGTTTTTTTTTCAATCTTGGATCTACTTCTGCTTAACAATTTAAAAAAAAATGGAAATCAAGTGTTATACTTATGATTTTTTTTCCTAGACTCTCAACTCGATTCCATGATAGAGTTTTTTTTAATTCAAACTCTATAGTGAAAAGCAATTTCACAAATGACGGTCAAAGTAATTTGAAATTGCAGACTTCAATACAAAAAAACTTATTTTTTCCATTTGAATGCTCATGTCTTCCAATCTATACGGTCAAACTTCATGAAATTTTTACCACAAGATCTCACACAAGTTAATCGCAGAAGGGCCCTTGGGATTTCTCTATACAACCCATATTTAGCTTTATAACTTTTCAATTGTGATTCAACATATGGATTGTGATACATTGTTATTTACGTACTATCATGATCATTAATTTATTTTGTATTGAAAAGTATTTGCTCAATGCTTTTTTGATAAAATACCATCGTATTTTTAATATACTATATGACCACAAAGGATTTCAAACCTCTCTAGGATTAAGTATAAGATCCCACATTTTGATTTTTAAAAAGATGTTTGTATTTTTGTTTTCTCAAGTGAACATAGCAGAAGTGGCAATTTTAAGTGGTTTGACTAAAAAACAACCTCGGTCCTAAAGGAATTAAAAACTTTGATTCATTCCATTTGGAATAATAATGTGAAAGTTATAGAGTATCTTGTTTTCATGGCAATCATAGCATCTTCTTGAGAAAAGACTAAATTGGATCTGTGTTTTAATTGAATTTTAAAAAATTTCAAATAAACAAGTTCAACATGTTTCAGTTTTTTTGCTAAAAAATTCTCTATATTGGGATTAGTATGTTTCAATTCCATTTAAAAGTTATCAATAGTTTAGATTTTCTTCCTATCTCATACCTACTTCTACTTAACAATCTTATTAAGAGTGAAAATTTATTTGATTTTTAGCTAGACTCTCAATTCCTTCCCCACCATAAAGTTTTAAACCTCAAAACTTTGTAGTGCAAAAAATTTAAGTGAACAAGGTTCAAAGTCCGATGCTCTAGTCATGCAAGGTATGAAGAAACTTGTTTTTTTCACTTTAAACACAAATATCTTGCACCATGAGTGGTCAAAGTTTTTGAAATTTCTTCTACACATTTTCAAACTAGTTTAGTACAAGATTCTATGGTTAGATGTGCGAAAAAAAATTCAAAAAAAAATTCTTTTCTTTTTGCAATATTAATGGAAGTTTTGAGTGTTTTTTGGGAAAAAGGTTGTGGTCTTTTAAGGGTTAAATTGTGAGGTACATTACAACATCAAGTGAGTTAAGATTATTTTACTAGATGCAGCCTTATTTTGGTTGTTCAATTAGGAACATAATTTAACTATGGTCTTTGGACAAGTTGTCTACACTATTAAAGAGATCCACACTAGCTAATCAACATTTTATATTGTATAAATATCAACCTTTGTAAGTTGTACATCAATAGTTATTGAAGTGTCCTTGAATTGTACATTATACTTCAAACATCTACAAGTTTCTACAATAAGTCCCTTTGATTTTTCGGTCCCCATAAAACTCCTATTCAATGTAGCTATACTAGAGTTGGAAAGGGAGAAAAGAGAATCGGAGATTGAATGGAGTAAAACATATAATTTTTTAAGTGTTCCATCTTGAACCTCATACTTTGTAGAACATAGACAAATTGTCATAGCTCACAAAAAAAATTTGAGCATATTAAATTAGCAATAATGCTAACTTGTGGACAAGACTATTCAAGTTGACCAAATTTAAAGGATGGAAATAAAGGAACTATTATAGGTATAATACACGTATAAATTGGCATTTGATTAAGTTGATAGAATCAAACTTTGCAGTAATAAATTGATCAAACTTGAGAAATTGTCTCTAGGCCTTTAGGCTCAAACTTGAGAAATTGTCTCTAGGCCTCTAGGCATTGGTTCAGGATTGTGAGAGCATGAAAATGTTAATAGCATACGGTTTGGATTGTATGAAAGAGGAATTTAGGAATGTATGGGCATTAAAAAAAAATCGACAATAAATACTTTACAATAGTCTATTTGAAGAATTATTCTACCTTTAAAAGCAACCTTAGTTACATAACAGTAGGCTAATAGACTTTTCCAACCAAGAACCCTATTAGAAAGGGATCTTGTAGGTTTGGGTTTCTAAGGCAAAATCCTTCTTGAGAATCATTGCAAGAAAGGTGGTCATGTTTCCCATCACAATGGGGATATACTCTCTTATTGTTTGCTATAACTTTTGAAGCACAAGTCCAATGAATATGTAATTTTTATTGAACATGTCTAAGTTTATGGTAATCAGATCCCTTATTTTTTAGAAATAAAAAAAAAATTACTTTATATTTAAAAACTATTTTTGTTAATTTGTCACACTTTGAAGTTTAGGGGTTTTTACTACGTTACGATTCCCCAAATTTAGTGGTCTCAAGTTGAAACTTTCATAGTCTATTTGAATAGTAGGAAAGCATGTATCTACCAAAGAAAATTTGAAAATATGTTATTTTATGTCCTCCGCATAAGTACAAAAAACACTCCCATTGCGCGCCATTTTTGAGCATTGAAGATGGTTCTTAGATCATTTTTTTGGTGAAATCTCATCACCATCAACTCTTCCCAAATGCGCAATTTTTAGTTTTTAAGAAAATTTAGTTTCCTATTTTTTGTAAATTAAAATGTGAAATTATAATGACAACAACTAGTTTCATGAAATTTTGCACTTTTCTAGTTCTCCTACTTAGAGAATTTTCCTATGGTTTTCCTTCCTATGGTACCTTCTTTGTAAAGGTGTATTCATGAAATACATTTTCATTATTTTTAAAAATTGTTTCTCTAATTTTAAAGTACTCCCGAAGAAAAAAAATGAGTATTGTTAAAAACGCTACGCTTTTTGCACACCCTTTCTTGCAATAACCCCTAACAATTTCATTTGCTCAAAATTTTAAATGTGAATTTTCTTCTATTGCCTTAAATTTCATCCTTTATTAATTAGTACAAAAGGTGAAATATCTTATCATGAAAACATCATTATTTTTTCCTAATAAAAAGTTTTTTATACTTCAATAATATTATATACTTTTTAATCATTTCTTCAATATTAACCTCTAAAAGACTAACAAGTTCACTTTAGATGTTTTGTAAACTCAGGCATGCTTTATTGACTTTAGATTTTAGAAGTTTTGCATGATTTTGTAGAATGGATATTAACCATCATAATCTACATGTTGAAGCTTTGTTTCACGTCATTCCCATTGATATGACAAAAGTTATAAGTTTTTTTTAAACTTCAATTTTAAAACGTATAGCTGAAGTATTTTTATAAAAAGCATTATAATTTAATTGTAGATTGATACCTACTTATAAACATTTGAATCATTCAATTCCAATTAAAGAGGTGAAAGTTATTAGGAGTTTTATTTTAAGATAGAAAAGTCATTAATGGGGCTTAATTTTGAAATTTTTCCAAACAAATGGATACTTAGTGTTACCAAAACATTCTCTCCAGTGAGATGAATAATTTTTAATTTCTTGTAGAGTTTATTATCAATTTACTTATCTTTTGAATTTAGTACCAGCTTCCATATTATACGTGTGTCAATGCATGCATGCATACATATATATATACGCATGCATGCATATATATATATATATATATATATATATATATATATATAACAACATATATGAATTTAATTTAATTTTTTATATATTCACAATCTATTTTCTAGAATATTGGTTGATTCACTCAAGTTTTGGATATATCTATTTTTTTCTCTCAAAATGTTGAAAGACAAATCTTCACCTTTGGAAAGGACTAAAAAAACTTTTGAAGATCACACATTGAACTTGCAATTGGAGGGGATTTTCACTCTAAAAATTTGGGAGGATGTTATGCAACAAGTTAACTAAAGGATCCTACAATTAAATTTTTGTTAGAAAATGAATATAAAGGAAGATTATTGCCTTGCTCTAAGTACGAGTATTTTGAAACAATTTTGGGCCTCAAAAAACCTCAAACATTCTTTTTGGAGATAATACTTAGGTTATATTAGTAATAATGTGCAATTTACTATTTCAAAAACAATCCATTCTTGTCTATATTAAAGAAATAAAGATTTAAGAAAAAAACTTATTACTGCCCTCAAATGGCAAAAATGCATGGGCAATGACTACTAAACGATTGCATGGGTCATTATGCGTTGAACCTTGTAACAACTTGGTAACCTCATAGTATTTGATGGAAGATAAAAAAAATCCCCTTCTATATAAGACAAAAGTGTAAAAGTGTAGATGCTCCATCTTTTTGTGTAGGACAAAAGTGCAACTATTCATCATTGGAATTTTGTGTGATAAGGGAAGATCTTCTACAATATTTTGACTTCCAATGCTTACTTTTGAATTTTTTTAAAACCAATGACTCTTACGGAATCAGAATTCATGATTTCCGCTATATTAAACTACTACGTCATTGACTCACGTAGAGGATCAATTCTTCTTAATACTTATATGTTATATGATTTTCTTGACATCTCTTCAATGGATATTAATTGGATGAAGGGCTAACAACATTCATCATCTACCCAATGGATAGTGCACTTAAAGGTGAATCCACTCAAAAAACTTATATTCATTAAAAAAAATTAGAGGTACGTTACATTTTTTGAAGGATTAAAAATCACAAAAATTCATTTTTATTGACCTTCAAATGAATGTGCAAACATTTGGATAAAACATATATGAAAGTTGCATGAAGTTTGGATTACAATTGTACTATTTTGAGATAGTGCAAAAACAATTTAGACCACATTATATTTKATTTTATCCAAAGCAATGTGTACTTCCGATTTAACTTGATGCGCATCACAATTTCAWATGATACTCGAATCAATGCAATTTAGTAGTATTGCTTTGGGACGCACTACYTGGACTAACATACATAGAAAAGATTTTGATTTTATCTTCGATTGAAATCCATATTTACCAATTCGATGTTGTGATGGTATTGCTCTCTATGAATCWAAGGGTTTTTYGAAGGACATAAGTATRGAGGGACAAGAYTTGTTCTTAAATTTTTTTGTGCAAYGTAAGAAATTATCCTTATTACAATGAAACAAAGAGTGATAATCATGTTCAAATCTATACCCATAGATGACACAAACAAAATATGATTGAAATCTCAATAATTCATCCAAATGTTTTAAATTAACTTACATCAAAGAATATGATCTTTGGAATTCAAAAAAAACTACCACAAAGAGAATTTTTGAATCCACATTTATTGATAAATATTCATAATCTTAGAATGAAAAATCTCAAAATTGAAAGCAAGGTTTTTATGGTGGACAAAGATCGTATTTCCATATAAGAATTAATCCCCAAGAAAGACTTTCATCCTACACAACAATAATCACCTATCAATTCGTCAATATTCAAAAAGGTGGAATACACTAGTGATGTTCACTTTTTTCCTATGGCTAGCTCAAAAATACTAGGTGAGCATGATCAAAGCATTGAGTTCTAAGTTAAATGTAAGGTAATCAATATMCAAAAGTCCTTCTCTTTACTACAATAGTATGGCTAACAAAAAATAGTTATTAAAATTAATGTCCCAATGTTCACTACAAAACAACCCATTAACCTTGAAATAGTAAGCCCATGACCACAATAATGAACTACAAATCCTTCTACTCCATATATTTCTATGTAAGTTGTGACTATTAGTTCTTGAAATTTCTTACTTTTATTTTTTAGATATAAATTCAACTATAATCTACAAGTCATAAAAAATTTATATTCTCTTGTGAAATTCAGCATTATTGTGATTTTCTTAGATACACTAAATAATAAAATTAGGTTTCCTCACATTTATCTCTCAACATTTGACAATATATACACATGTATTGTTATTGTACAAAAATGCACTACTTTTGAATTACTTTGTTGTTGTTGTTGTTATTGGGGTAAAACAACCTAATGAATATTAAAGCAACCTAATTTCACTATTTAATGTAGAGACTCTCTTCAGTTGGATTATGATGGAAAGCATACTTCAAAAATTCATAACAAATTCATACTTTGTTGAAAAAATAAATATTCAATTGCTTTCATAGTTTCTCACACTTGTCTTCAAGTAGAGAAATATTAAGAAAATTAAAGCATAATGGATTCTTTTACTTTCGGTGAAGAGATCCATGTACCTCAACCATCCATCTAAAGCAATTTTTTTTCTCCATTATTTATAAAGCACTACTAAAGTGGCAATATTAAATGTTAGTGGTGTTCCAAATTTCAACATTTATCCACATTTTGGATAGACAATATTACATTAGCACACGTCACATGTCCATAATTATGTTTTCATTCACAATTTGGCAATTTCATTCAAGAAAATTTAGTTTGAAGTTTTCTAACAACTTTCCGCCCTTTTGAATACTGTCAGTTGTGTTCTAAGGGTGTAGTACATAGCTCGTTGCAGTAGAATCTCCATAAGCCAACAGGCCTAGAACTGTCTAGCAAGGTTACGTTCTAGAGGTTTGTTTGTTAATAGAGGGTCATTTTAGTTATATCCTTTGTGATGGGGACAAGTCTAAGACCATCTGACAAAGTTACGGTATAGAGGGTTTTTGGCTTACAAAGGTCCAATTTAGCACTTAAGCTACAGGCTGGCGCCCGTGTAAATCATCCATTTTGATTATCGTGGGAATCATTGGTTTTAAAAAAAATCCAAAAATATGCATTGGAAGTTAAACTACTATGGAAAATCTTCCCTTTCCAAGTTCATAGCAAATGCCCAAGTAAAATAACTTAAGTAAGTATCCGGCCGCCCTTGGGGCTTGGGCATCAGCTTTTCCACGTGTCGATAAGGACGTTGCCTGTAACTTTTCGACAAATTTTAACTTGCAGTCATGCATGACTCTCAACTGAAGTCTCAAGTATCTCTGGCCAGGGTGAACTGATTGGACTCCACCACTCGACTTTGAAAGTGCCATAGGATGGTCCCTGAGTCATGTTCACACACTCCAGTACCCGGCCCAGCCAAACAGGTAGGTAATTATTGTGACATGGTCGACAGAGAACAAAGTCCCCTAGTAGAACATCCCGGAACGGATTGAAGCTCAACTTCGGTCTGTCCTTCGCAGGCCTGCAAAATGGAGTGAGTTCTGGGTCGTCCTCGGGAGTGGTGTCCAGTGGATTGTTTGGATCCTGTCCCTCCTCAGGAAATGCAGAAGCGTGATCTCTTTTTCAATCAGACATCGGCCAAAATCCTTCTTGAAGCAAAGTGGGTGTCGCAGGTAGGGGCGAACAAATCTCCAAATGAATTCGTTCCCAGTATGCGACACAACCAGCCATTTCCACGGCATATCTTTTGTTTCTGGCCATACCCGACTTCCAGAACTCGATGTACTTTGCGATTCCATTCTTGATGAAGGTCTGCTTCTCATTGCATTCGCTAGCCCTGGCGACTTCCTTRTCTGCGTTTCGCTTCCTGGGATTTACGTCGATGCATCCCCAGAGGGCCTTAAACGGAACAGGTACCAGGTCACCCTGCGGGATTTTTGGTCCCCCATCCTCGTCCGCTATCCACATTTTGATAGGTGGCCCCGGAGGAAGCCATGAAGAATCCGTTGTCCTTTTCTTATACCTCATGACTGGCCAGCCTTGATCATCTCCGGACTCCTCCACGTAGAACTTGAAGAGGTGTTTATCCCCAAGTCCCACAATCTTGTTGACACCATCATGATGAAAACCCCTGAGGTATGATTTGAAGTCCGCCACCACCTGAACAAACTCCGGGATGAAGGCGACAGTCTTCTGTGAATCCATGAACGCCTTCATTAGGTCTGCAAGAACGTAAGTGTTTTTTCTTTTGATCAATTTAGACAGATAACTGAAGTGTGCGTCAATGTCCTCGTGCGTATGTCCGACAATAAAAAATCCGACAGTGACCTCTTTGAAGATGCGCTTAGCTGTGAGCAATGAGCAGAAGGCCATGAAAAACCTATTTTTATTGTCTTTCGCTGAGTTGTCTAGTTGCAGGAAGAGCTTCCTTGGAAGGGGAACATCTGGCCGTCCAGGTGCTAGAGTGCTTGTGACTTTGTTCAAGGCTGTAGGAATTGATGAGTTGCATCTTGATTTTCCATGAAGCAGTGCCTCGAAGAAGCTATTCAGGGGTGGAGTTGAGAACAGAATTTTTGACTCTCGAACAGGTGGCAGCTTAAGAGCACGGAAAACTCTGCACAAGGACGATATGGTAAAATTGGAATCCCCTGGCCACAGTGATGTGGAGTAATGCGCATACGTGCCATCTCCATGTCCATGTGTGAGCATGCCAGTACATGAGATTGGAATTTGGCCGAGCCTTGCAGTTGCCTTTGTGATTCTCTGCATCCTGGGAATAGTGGTCTTCGTGGTGTCCATCTTGTCCTGAATGATGCAGAGGAACTCCGACGGGTTCTGCACCGACTGTGCAGTCCATCCACCGTATACATTTCTACATGCGCGTTGGTAATTGAGATGTCTCTCTCTGTCATCCACTAGCGCCTGCCACTCGTCACACCCTCTCGGATACTTTGCAATGAACTCTACAAGGAAGTCACACTCTGTACATTTGGAGAAGTTACTTCCCATAGCCTTGACCTCGACGTTCTTAAAATGAGCCTTCCGAAGTCGGCTAATGGCAGACTGGGAAACCGGTAACATGTTAGAGATTCCATTGACCTGGAGCACACATCACGGTACATGAGACAAGGTGATCGGCGACAACCTATATCGGCTGCCAGCCGACAGACCTGACATGCATGGACAAACCCACCGAAATAGGACTACCACACACGTGCAAGGAATCGGAATTGTACTGGACCCCCAGTGCATGTGGTTTGAGCATTGTCGGTTGGCAGCCGACAGAAATAAAAGCGTACTGCAATAGAAGGAGGAAGGCATCGGATACGTACATGATTGACTTGCTCACACATGTGATCCCAGTTCATTGCCGAGGGGACTACCTTCAGATTGTCTACGCGTTTGTTTCCCACTAGTCTGAATTCGTTTGGCATCTGGTCGGCATTGTCGTTGATAATCGTTGTGAGAGTTGCCTGAGCTTGAACCGTCTGCGGACGTGGTCGTCGAGTCCCCGCATTCCCGTGCGACCCGCTAACGGTTCCTCCAACGGCCGCAGCCTTATATACATGATAGGCCGACTTGGAGACCCCGTGAATGAAGTACCAGGCATTCTCGCAGACATCGACATTTTCCAGAGTGATGAACTTCTTCCCTGGAACCGAACCTGGATGAAGCTGACTCTGGACGGCGTACGCCGTTTCCCTCCTGGACTCGAAGTTGCAGGCATAGAACTTTCGTCGTAGACTTCTCGTGTGTTCCCAAAAGGGTGGCGTGGATTAAAGCCAACTATCCGGAACCGCATCGGGGTGGAGGCAAGCCTTCGCCGGATTTTGAGGTAATTCTCTTACAATTTAGTTCTCATGACGACTTACCCATTTCATGATGTAATGTCATATATTACTATCGTGTCGGCCGCCAGCGGATATCAGCACAATATCATCTTATATGTCGGCTGGCAGCCGATACCACATTCTCTTTATCTCATTCACTTTATTTGACAATCGTCCAGGTAGCGAAGGTCAATGTCATGGCGCACTTCGTGCACGAGGAGGTGTCGTCAAAACTGCCTCTCATTTTCGTCAAGGAGAAAACCTGGGAACTGTGGACCGAGGTATTCGATGCCTGGGAGAACGGTGAGCTCATCGGCGATGACGGGAGTATTCCAAATTCCATCGTGAATAGGAAACCCCTCACGCACATCACGAAAACCGATCTCATGCCAACACTAGGACTGCGAGACTTCGATCTCTGTGAGCTGGTACATGACATACTGGTTCTACGGGTCAGCATCAAGAACACGGCGAAGGCCCGGTCGTCAGGGAAGGAGACATTATACGACTGGTGCCGTGACAAGAAGCTCGATCGGGTCGTGATGAACGAGATCATGTGGACTAGGAAGAAGTATCCTCTCCCATGCAAGGATGCTGCATGGGTCCCTTACTCGGATGAAGCATGGAAAGAACTTGCAGGCAAAGAAGGATATTCTGCGGCAGTCGTCCGGAACGTGTGGAAGGACATCAAGAAATTTACGGAAGGAAACACCTGGCTCATGGGGCGTGCAAACCCAATGAATCCAACGACGGACAAATCTACAGATGGCCTGGCTCCAGGTGTATTCTTCACGACATTGATGGAGTACGCAACGATTGATGTGACTCCGGTCCAGGAGGTACAGTCGGGAATCATGTACAAATGTCGTGTAGGGGAGACAATCCCAAGCATTGCGGAGTACGTCCGTGGCATTCAGCGACCGGACTGTCTCGAGATTGGGGAACGGAAGGTTGTGGTTGTCTTCGGGTACACCGAGAGTAGAGAAGACATCACTGTGAACAAGCATGACTTCCTTGACATCGCGACGATTGCACAGGCTCCAACGGATGACCACGACCTAGATGAACCATCATCGGAGTCATACATTCCGCTGCCCATGCTCTTCATTGGGAACTTCCGATTGAGAGACTTGGTGGCCTTGGCAGGTTATTCCAGTGCATCATCGTGGTACTTCCACATGGTGTACTATCAGCCATCTCCTCACGTTGGCTTCATTAAGAGCGACCTGGAGGCGAAGGCATTGGTCACGTTGTTGTTGACATACCCCAAGCCCGAGTCACGAGCAGACATGGGACGACTGTTCAAAAGGTTCACGGGTATACAGAAACCGCTCGAGTGGTTTCACTAGGATGCCGATGGCGAAGTCGACTGGAACGGTGGATCGTGCAGTGTAGGGCACGGACTTTTGGAGCAGCTGTTGAAGCCCACGCTGAAATCAAAGGACGCCACAGTCATCAACATATGGGGAGGTGGAAACGTCACGGAGATTGCTCTGGTAAGTCTGTCACGCACCTCGAATCACCGGACCTCATCCTCCTTGTTCTATTGCTCCTTCTGTCGACTACCAACCAATACATGACTTCCTTGTTCGTTTGTTGATTATGTCGGCTGCGAACCGATACGTATCTTACACTATTGCTCTGCGGGTGCTGTACAGAGGAACGGCCGTTCCGTTCTAGAATTCGTTCGTGAAGAAGTCGGCGTATGGAAGGCACATGACCGGGTGAAGGGGATGAACGTAATAACTCCTTCCCAGGTGGTTTCTGCAGACACTACCCCAGTTCATGAACCCGACACTGCTGGAGGATTGACGTCTAAATCGCCACTGCATCCATCCGCTACTTCACAGCATCAGTCGGACCCGTCGCCCCCTTCCCCACCTGAAGTCATTCATGGGACTCATCACACTACAAGTTCAACAGGAGCCGGCCAGGGTGGTCATGCAACAACTACTTTCCCAAGGATTGTGTGCAGTGATTCGGGAAGCGATGATTCCGAGCACGAAGGGCTCATCCGCCGGCAGTCCGGCACCGCGATGACGAATCCGCAGGACCTACTCCGATTTGTCCTACCTCACCTAACCCGATGCCGTCCGCAGGTCGACCAGAAAGTAGCCAAGCAGCCATGGTGGTTGACTTCCACGCTGCGCCGGAGTCTGAGGAGATCATTAGATCTGGATTCGGTCCCCAGGATCTTACCATGACTGGCCCTCAGGCTCAACCGTCATTGAATCCATGTTTTGCTGGTGTGCCTCTGATCGGGTCTGAGGTCTTTGTCGGCGGGCAGCCGACACCTGAGGATCCTGCACAAGGTGAGCTGCAAAGAGAAAGGAGCAAACGGCCCCCCCTGGACGGGAATACGCAGGGTGTGGATTCTTGTGGATCCGGTTGTTCCAAGAAGAAACGTAGTCAGCATAACAAGGATGTCGAAGGAGTGGCGACTGGGGATTTGCCTGACGCGGACTTCCCGAATGAAATGTTGTCTCCCGTTCAAGGAGGACCGTCTACGAGAACCCACTCAGGAGGTTTGTAGGCGATAGACATCTTTAGGGAAATTTGCGTAGTCCTCACAGTAATAATAAGACAGATAGTTCTGCATGGCTCCGGCATGTTCTTCAGGACTTGTCATTGTCAGCCTCTAGCTCTGCAGAGTAGGGTACTTGTAGAATGTGTCGGCTGCCAGCTGATACATGTTACTCCTGCTCAATTCTTGTCCTTGTATTGCATCTCATGTGTTATGTACTTCATTTCTCGTTGCAGATTCTGGTTCTAGATCACCAGGGCATCAAGACAGGATGAGGTCTGAGCACGTTGGGGAGTCGGACGAATGGACTGTCGAAGCTGTATCCAACACTTCGATTGCACTAGCTCCTCAGGTAGCGCCTCAGAAATTGTTTATGTTCCTCGAGGTCCCAGGAACATTAATGTTCTACGAGCCAGGAATTATCAAGTGGAAGAGTGTCACTCAGAGGTCTACCATCAGAGACCGACCTGGGCTTCAAGAATTTCTACAGTTCTGTCTTAATTAAGACATCACAACGGTCTTCTGGTCGAATCAACCACTCGACAAACTACAGCTCCGCCTAGGCAATATTAGGTGGAAGATGCCAGAGGTGGGAGCGGGCGCTCTGGTCTTCGGGCAAAAGTGTTGTGATCTTAGCGTTTACCGGCATCCGAAAAGTCCAGGAAGACCTATTTTTCTGAAACGTCTGGCACGAATTCTTTGTTTACCGGAATTGATTAATTTTGGGGCAAATATAGAAAATTCATTGATCGTCGATCACGCGCTTTACAGAAACATACTTAATCTGTCATATAGTGCAGTTCATCCTCCTCCTTGTACACAGTACCCGGAGGCGAAATTGAAGCTAGGGAATCTCCCTTGGTTGCAAAAGATGATGATTCCTTTCCTGGAGGGGTTGTTGTCTTCTGGGCTCTTAGTACAGCAGTTCTGCGAATTGAACCACAAAATAGGTCAACCGCGCTACATGCCAGGATCCACGCTGCAAAATCTGTATAAAGAAGTGACTCCCAGCTACTAGAAGGGCTTCGAGGTGCCCTATACGGAGGAGGAACTTCAGGCTATGGGAGTTACCAGTGAACCTCGCTCGTGAACCCTTTTGACGATAACACATTCATTGTCGGTTGCCAGCCGACATTGTATTTTCCGTAGTGTACAGACTCTGAACATATTCTAGGATTTTGTAAATTTTTGTACAGAACCAATTTATATGCAATCAGTTGTAATAAAGGCTTTCATGCTAGGATTCCCGATAATATTAGGCGGATATTCGTTTCGCTCTCGAAGAAATCAAATGCTTCCTTCGAGAGTTTTGTTGATAGGGCACTCATGACAATGCTAACAGGTGTTATGAGTGCTACCGTGAAGCCTTTGTGTAGTGCAGTTACTCGGCTTGCACACAATCATTTGTAGCACATTAATATTGTCTTTCTGCTTTACCGTCGAACTCATTCAGGATGCATTTCATTGTTTCCTGATCGAAATCATGCTCTACCGTTAATGACCGGACTTACCACTGTATTATTTAGCAAATGTGTTGCCTGACTTCCTTCAGATTGTTTATGAATTGTATTGACTGTAGTGCTCGATGTTGCTGGGCACTTCAATGTATTGGCGGCCAGCCAATACAAGTATTCCCAATCCTCTCTTTGCACATTAGGGTGTCGGCTGGCAGCCAATACCGCCGATTGCAATGTCCTGTACTTGAAGTCGTGTGTCTTACATTTTTGCGTCATCACTTGCATGCATGATTTAGGAATCAACCAACGGGAAACCGCATTTGTTCAAGAAATGTGTGGTGCTTTGTGTCACCAGACTGCTCTACTTCGTCGACTCGAAAATCAAGGTGGATAAATGGGACCCTTTTCGAAATATTGTTAAACGTCCAGGACTCGTCAGTCTGTTCTCCACATTGTTCGATAAGTTCCATGTCGGGATCTGGTCGAAAATGCCAATGGATGAACTTCGACCATTACTGGCACACCTACTTCCAAAGCACGTCACGGACAAACTAGCGTTTGTATATGGGAGGGAGTACTGTGAAGATAGTCAAAACTACCCCTGGTGTTATAAGTCACTAGAGACTCTCTTTAAGAAAAGACCTTCAAAAGATACTTGTTGCGTTGACCAAGTCCTCATGGTAGATGTCAACCCGGTTTCATTGCAAAGGACTCCTGATCCGGCGTGCTACCTACCTAACCCGTTTATAGGTGAAATGGAGTTGCCCAATAACAGCAGAGTTATTCCAAACATTTCAACAGACATTATTCCCTTCATATATCCCATGTATGAGCATGAGTCGGTTTCGGAATACGTGAAAGTGTCAAAAAGGCCGGGTCAATTGCACTACAAAGTGGCACAAGCAATTAAATACGGGCAGCCTAACTGGATGGGCTTATTCTGGTAGGGAGTTCACGCCGCTATCGGCTACCAGCCGACACCCTTTTCAGGTCGGGATACGGATGGGGAGCTCAGGCCACTACCGCAAGGAACCAAGACAAAGATTGACGCTTGTGGCAATACGGCAGGTCAGGGAAAACTCCTACATGATGCTATTTCTGCAGGTCGGGGTGAATCCGAAAATGATGGCTATGATGCTCTTAAAGCGATGTTTCATAATCGTCATCGTCTACAGGATATCGGCTGCCAGTTGATACTCTTTGACTGTCTACCTATAACGCATGTAATGTGTTACGGGCGTATGTATAGTGTCATCAATATGTAGCAAAAGTGGGCCGCTTTGGGTCGCTTTTATAGTGTAGGCAGTAGGCAACTTTGCATGTAYTGATTTTGTCATTTTCTGAATGCTCCAGAGTATCGGCCGGAGGCCGACTTTGATATTTGCATTTAGCAATTCACTGATTAACAGTTCCCGATATATAGCTAGTTCTGAACTATGTACTGACATTTTTTAATATATTCTACTATATCATTTTTCATCATTGCTTTTTGCACTTCGAAATTTGGATCATTGTTTTATTGGCCGCCAGCCGACTTATTTCTGGACTATGATATTGTCCATATTTAGTTAAATATCCGTTAATTTTTTTGTATTTTAACTGTTCAAATTTTAAACTAGACATGTTAGAGATTACATAGGAAAAGAAAACACAACAATATCACTTATAACTTGAAAGATTATAATGTTTAACCAATAGGGTGTCAAAACTACAAAAAAAAATTTAATCCACATTTTGCATGGTGAATCTAAAAAGTTCTTCAATCAAAATAAACAAGGTTACAAGGCCGAGCATGTACAACCCCAATCAATTTATAGCTTCTCAAAATCTACTCTACATTTTTATTATATGAATTTTTTATGCGATTTTGTCTCCAAGATCTACACTAAATAGTGAAATTAGGTTGCCTTTACAATTAGGTTGCCTTACCCCAAGAAAGTCACTCTATAAGCCATGGAATCCAACAATTTTTTAAAAATATTTCCATTTGTACTTGTGGAGGTTCATGAGTTCCAACTATACCAATAACCAATTCAAAAGTAGTGCATTTTTGTACAAGAACAAGAAATATCTATATAGTGTGGAATGTCAAGAAATTAGCAAGGGGCAATCTAATTTCACTATTAAGTATAGTATATTTGAGGCTCATTTCCAAGAGCCCTCAACACTAGGAAAAGTCAAGATTACACAAAGTATCCTTGCACAAAATCTTGAATAGAAAAATCAAAGTCATTTATTTTCAAGATTGGATTTTTGATGCTAAAGCTAAACCTTAATAGGCATCCACCAAAAATACAAACTACTAAAAATAGCAACTTAGTTAGGTTTTCTTCAACTTTAAAGTTTTGTCGACACCACATTTTGGTGCCTTGGGCACATAGGGATTAAATAAACTTTGAAGTCCTTCATTTTACTCAATTTTCAATATTTTTGGAAAAAAATTTAAAAAATTGATTGTAGGTTGTTTATTATACTTTTGAGGGACACTTTAATGGAAGTCTAGAGGCACTTCGAGGAAAATTTATTGTGCATGAATGAGTACATAGGCRATTTTGGATGTTTTCACCTTATATCTTTGCCTAAACTATCAATTCCCTTCTATTCATAATACATTAACTATAGTCAATTTCCAACACAACWAAATTGAATAAAGGTATTACGGGGACCCATACTAATTAATTGATATTTCACACTATATAAATATCTACCTTTGTTGCACATCAATRGTTACTAAAGTGCTCTCGGGATGTACATTATGTTTCACACATCTACAAATTTTCAGAATAAGTCCCCTTGAAAACCCTATTCAATGTATATGAAACACTCYGAGAATTCATGAAATATGCATACGGTGAATACCAAAAAGTACATTCTCATATACTCTAAAATCAACTCAACCATTTAGTGTTCTGACTTTGCAAGCTCATGTCTTTTTTTTTTCTTGGTGTCATGGACGGCTGTTGAGGCTAGGCTGTTTTGTATTTGGTTCTTCTTAACCCAAGAAGGATGCCGCAGACATTTAATGTCTGATGGATGACATAGTATATTTCCGTGTGGGACAGAAGTGCCACTTTCCATCAGCATACAATACTTTGACTTGAAATGAGTTATTTTGAATTTTTTAATACCAATTGTTCCCACGTCCTTCTAGGATTAACCCATTAAAGACCGGTCAACTTTTGGGTTGATATTGACACTTTTGAAATGAGTTATTTTGAATTTTTTAATACCAATTGTTCCCACGTCTTTCTAGGGTTAACCCATTAAAGACCAGTCGACTTTTGGGTTGATATTGACACTTTTTCATTGATAGTCATAGTTTTAGAATGAATTTGGATACGGACAAAAGGGGACGGATGTGGGGAATTGCAAATTGCATGCATTGAAACAAGAATCAGGACAATGTGTGCTAGCATGCAGTTTAGGTATTGAAAATACAAAAATCTCATGGTAAGGGAACCTTGAATTGTGGAGGCCAATCATTCATGTCAATTCCATCGGCATGGTCAAATCTCTAGAAAGCATCACAATTTGATATTTTTTTTCCATGTTTAATTAGAAACTAGAGAATGTCTTGCCCGCCCCCCAAATCAACCACAGTCCTTAATGGGTTAATGCAATGGGTTTTCCCCGTTTGTTCAAAATAAAATAAATAAATAAATAAAATGGATTCAGCCCAAAGCCCAATACTACAGTTGTTGACCATGCCGCTTTAACCCTAATTCACACGTTTTTCGGAGTTATTCCGCTGACCTAATTTCAATGCCCGAGGACCGATCAACGCCGCACTTCCAGCAAAGCCAGCAAGCCAGCCAACCAGTCAAACCAGCAACGCAAAGTCACCGATGATGATCGATCACAGGCACCACTGCATCCAAGCTAACGTTACTACAGTAGAGTCCAAGACAGAGTGACGAACCTCCGTCAAGTTGAAGAACAAAAAAATTCTTACATCAAAAAGCGGTAACAAGAAGCACGGGCCGCAGGGGCGCATCCGGACCGAGTCAAACAGACGGAAACCCATCGCACCGCATCCCCCATTCCCCCCCGGCCCTCCTGGAATCTTGTCGGAATCAAAACGCATGCATCCAATTTCACTGGTCCGCAGATTATTGCAGCGAAATTTAGCAACCCACCTCCCGAAATTTCTGTGATTGCTGCAAATAATGGGAAGCCAGCAGTGTAAAAACCTGAATTTTTGTAAGCACATGTATACTGAGCTTGGTAATTAGCAGTGTCTTTCGCAACCTCGAGCTATCTTCACTTGCTTACGAAAATCACATTTGAGATCATTCACTGTAGCAACCGGTGTCCCCATTCCCCAATTGTAGCTAAATCTAGCTAAAGTTCTCCCGGATTTCTGTTATTGCTACGGAAACCCTAAACCTGAATTTTAAGAACGTGTTCTAAGCACAGGAGGGTCTTTCGCAACCTGGAGTTCACTTACTTATGAAAATCACATTATAAACCACTCGCGGTAGAAACCAGTGTCCCCAATTTGTAGCTGAATTTTGCGAAACCTCTCCCCCAATTTTTTACGCTACAAAAATGGTGAAGACTGACAGCAGTGTGAAAACCTGAATTTTTAAGCACATGTGTKGAGCTTGAGCAGTGACTTTCACAGCCTGGAACTAAAGAAATACTCGATTTTCAGCCCATRCAGCAGCAGTGTCTTTCGCAAGCATGAGCTCAGATAAGCTTACGTAAGAAAATCACATTTGAAAGTACTGATTGCAAGAGCCTCACTGAAACTAATAAGCTTTATATATGCTCTCCTCCAGATATGGCCAGGACCAACTAACCMAAGGAACMAAATACGGTAGTCTACAGTAGTTTTAGTTGTTGTTTTTTAGCCAAAGTTGGAGAGGCGACCAGTGAAGACCTGCTGCTGCAGTCCTCTCGCCCCCACCTGCACTTTCTCTCGCCCTCACCTTCGTCCTTCCGTCCGTCCGTCGCCTCCCCCATTCTTTCCTCTTGTGGTTCTACCATCCCACAATTATCACTCTTCACACCACCACGGTGTCGCCAGTAGGGAGCGAGGTCCGCGGCGAGGATTTGCAACACAYACTGCTGGCGGTGAAGAATTGCAGTAGTAGTGAGTAGTGCTACTTGACGACGAAGACGARCGCCCCCAACTTCTTAATTTCCTTCTTCTCCTCCTCCTGCGTTTCGCTGGCTATGGCGTTCGTCTTGGTTGGGGCTCCGGCGGCTATGGCGGACCAGGGTTAGAATTCCGTTGTGGGGTTGTRTAAGGTGTGTGGGGTTGCTTGGTTCAAGTAGGGAGTGCTTTAAGGTTGTAGCGAGAGGAGAGTCGTGTTAGTTTTAGGAGTAGTAGGAGTACTGGTAGTGGCTATGGCGTTTTCCTTGGTTGGGGTTCCTGCGGCYATGGCGTGGAGTTGAGGAAGTATCGTGGGTTTTGGAATTTGAAGTTTCTGTGTCTTGGGGTTTTGTTCTAGMGTGTTTCGTCTTTCTTATGTAGGCTTGTGTTTTTTTTTCCCTTGCGAGAGGTCATTTGAAAGCAGCAGTAGCGATGGGCGTTTCCGATGTGAAAACTGCCGCAGGTGCCTGCCAAGTCGTCACCCGCGACCTCCGTCGCCAACCCTTATCCATGCACCAAGTCTCCGTCTATGACAACCGCCGCCGCAACACGAACGCCTACTACCCGGACTTCGCCTACCGCGTGGACGTGAAGCGCAAGTGCCTCCAAGTTCTCTCCGTCGTCGGCCCATCCAAGTGCGTTCAAGGCCAACAGATCGAGAGCGCTTCCTGTTTCAACCGTTTACAAAAAGAAGGCGATGCGCTCTGCATCGAAGAGTACGGCAAGCGCTTAGGCTTCGTGTATTCAACCTCCTCTTCGACCTTCTTCACCGCCATCTTCGAGTGCAACTTCGGGGAGGATGTGAAATGGGTGAATCCTTTGCCCTTCGACACGGGCGCCGAGGATCTCGTCATGTCGCTCGCTCGTCACGCGTCCGAATGGATCGCGTTTTTCCAACGCAACATCTCGATGCTCCGCTCGACCAACACAGATCACACACGGCTGTCGTTAGTTTTGCAGCTCGACATGATCAACTGCGAGACGTGGAAGCACGCGAGCAAGATGCCAATGGAAGTGAGGTTCCAAGGGACTGATTATGCTAGTCAAGGCGCTTCCAAGAAGCAGAAGGGCGTGCGGTATCGTCACGATAGGGGCAAGTGGGTGGCGGAGTTTAACCCACCTGGGAAGAAGAACAACAAAATTTCGTTGGGGGAGTACGATAACGCGATGGAAGCTGCGCGCGCGGCAGACGCGGGAATGTTCTGTTATGGATCCAAGCGAGGCTCCTACAACTTTGATGACAGTCAGCGGTTCCTGCTAGAAGCGCCAAAGCCGGTAAGTGACGATAAGGAAGCCATTCGCAAATGGGCTCGAGATTTCGCCAGATTGACATCTTCCAAAAACATGGAGTCCATGCCTTTGACATCTTCGTCTTCGAGCTGGAGCGATGTGAGCGGAACCTCGAGATGTCTCACGTATGAGAATACCGATGTCACGGGGATGCTACAGCATAGCAACTCTTCGATTTCGGTCTCGAATGTTCCATCTTTCTCATCGGGTTATGCTCTAGACTACAATCCGAATCTTTTGGAGTATAACTCGGATTCAAGTTCCGCCTTGTCCTTCAGCTTGGAAGATGTGACAGAAATGTTCCCCAKCAGCAGCAGCAGGGATATCACGAGCCGGGAGATTCCTGTTTCGATTGAGGATTTTGAACCGGGAGTGGAGATGCCTGCACAGATCAATTCAAGCCCGCCTCCTCAAGATTCCATCGGGTTTCCTGACGACAGTTTGTTCCGGAGTGATGGACTGGATCAATTCTTTTGCCCTTCGCCACCGCCGGGGAGTAACAACAATAGCCGGACGGCTTCTGATGATCTGTTCCAGTGCTTAATGTCGTGGAACACAGGTTCCACAAGCCCGGGGAGCATTCAACTAATCAGTCGGTAGCTGGAATGGACGAGTAGAGTTGCGTTTGGTAGGTTTTTAAGTATCCCGGCATTGCATCTGTTGTGTGCGTCATCTTGGGATGACCGCCATTGAGAAGATCATGATCTGAGTGAGTTTTTGTACATATTATGGAGGTTGAATCCATCATCATCATCATCATCATCACACCGCAAGTGGAGCCACGAAGATGTTTACCTTGAAGAAGCGGCCGCTGTCTGTCTGTCTGTCTGCTTCGACGAGGAATCCTTCCAAAGGTGTGTTTTTACATGTCTGTTTATTATTACCTGGGAGGAATAGTTCAGGGGTTGAATTGTTTTCTCTTGATCCAATGAGATTTCAAGGAATACGGGCGACTGATGCAATKGGAAGAGTTGCAATTCAGGATGCTGCTTTGTTGTAAATTTTGAAATTATAGTACGAAGTCATCTCTTGACATTCAACGAGGGAAGGAAAAACGCTTGGCGAAATGGCCGTTGTGCTCTTCTTCTTCTTCTGTACTTCTGTTGGTTGTTGGCTCTGGGCCCTTGAGGAGGAGGCYAAATKGCTGCAACGCAAACTATCAATGGAGAAAAGCTTGGGTAGATTTGTATGTGCACAACATYCTCTAATTACACGTTCTTTGAGAATCTGTGAATTTGTGTTTACAACAATATTGGTACATCTTTTTGGACCACCTTTTGATGGCCATTGTTTCCCATGCCGTGTCATTACAGAAGGTTGAGTGTACAGTACTTGTTGATGTTGAAAATTGTGGCCAAATTTGGACATGGAATAATCCACACCTAAAGCGCAGCTACAATATGATATACCCTACAGATCCTCTTAGAGTTATGTCTTGTCATGTGCACCCAATAGGGTGTTTGAACCTATTTGATTGTGGGTGATCTCTGATACTTAATTACAAAATGAAGAAGAGATCTTTAGTAGAGATTTTGTTCCAAAATGAATGCTATATTTTTTATATTATTTTTTGATACATAATGGCCTTAAAAGGGCGGCAGCAAGGACATACCCGACACAAGCTATAGAAACAAGCCATGGAAGCAGTTTTTTTTTTTTTTTTTCATATTTTACAAAGTGCCACAGTGGCAATATTAAATGTTACAGTGGTGCTCCAAGTTACAACATTCATCGACATATTGGATGTATATTATGGTTTTCATTCAAAATTTGGCGGTTTCATCTATGATTTTTATAAAATCGAAAGTTGTTTAGCGATTTCATCCAAGTTTTTTGCCATTGTTTTTGGCGTTTTTTAGCCAAATTATTTTTTCTAGTGCAATCTAACACCAAAAAGCCAAATAAAAAAGCATTGCATGGAAGACGATGGAAGACGATGGCCTATTCATGTGTGGAACACGTGGAGGAATAATACCCCTCCCCATGCGAACAAGACTACGAGCATTGTCAGCATGGGGAGTTGAATAGGAACCTATTGAAATGGATTCCAATAGAAGTCCCTATCACTTGGGAGTCACCCCGGATCACCCCGGATCACCTTGGATAGTTATCCCCTAAAGGACGGACCTATAAGCACTGATTCAAAGCCTTGTTGCTCATCACTCAGTTTGTTGCAATTTTGGAAATAGGTATGTATGAAAATTTGTATGATTACTTCACAAAAAATTTAGATTCTTTTGAGGAAAATTGATTTTTATGAGAATTTTTGAAAACAGAGTGAAGAAAAATCACATTAAATAAAAATTATTTCAAAAAACCTAAAAACTTTTACCATGTGTGTGCATTACAGTGACAAACATCATGGTGTAAACTCAATTTCCGTATCATTCTATCATTAGATTACAATGAATATTGAAAATACATCCAAAATATTCAATATTACAAATTTTTCCAAAATTCCAATTGGAGTAGAAACTAGAGTAGATGACCTTCATTTCGTTAGTTGGTCTCAACTCAAAAAATATCATTTTTTTTTGAGAAATTTCAGATTTAGAGCAAAGAGTAGCAACTTCTTAAAATACACAAATAACAAGTTTTGCCATTCATTTTTTTAGTTACTTCTCAACTACATGAAAGCAAATACTAGTTAAACTAAAAATTCAATTGGATACTCTTTGTAACAACATGAAAGGTCAACAAAAAAAATCAAGATGGAAAAATGCTTCTATTGTCTTTTGAGGACCCTCGACTGTCATCCAAATGCCACAAAATGACGTTGGCGGCAATCCATGGTTAAGGTCATTTTGGACCAAATGAATGCTCTATTATACATCTAAGTCTAATTGGTTTGACACATCCAGTTGGGTACATCTACTTGAGAGTTTTTTTTTTTATAAAACTGATGGCCAATAGTAGAGCCCCTTGAAGTGGAGTTGCTCGCTTTCACTTTACTAATGAAAGGGATGCAACCTTTTCCATGTAAGGTAGATAAGCCTATTCCCACCCGAATTTGCAATCTAGGTATTTTGTGCAACATTTGTGCTTATTGTTGCATGCATCTTTGAAAGATAGAGGTAGTTGAGTGAACTCAAATTCAAGTGAATTCATAATAATCCAATAAAAATTGAAATTGATATGAATTTTCAAACACATTTGTTGCAAACAACATATAAAATTGTTCAGTAGGGTGGACATCATGACTATCTTAAAAGGTTTCAAGATTATTGACCCGTCAGGCCGTCACCTTCATGTTGTTTGGTGAGTGTTTTGAAAGCACAAGTTAAACATTCAAAAAGCACATGTTTTATTGCTTGAAGGTACAACTTGTTCTAACAAGCATTTGTTCACAATCAAGACCTATTGAACCAACATTTAATGAACCACATCTTTATCAATCTATTATTGCTTTTAAATAGATATGAACATGATGTCATTTGTAACAATAGTATCCAATTGCTTGCACAAAGAAAATGAGTCACACAATCTATGAAAATGAATGACGCTTGTACTATAAATGAGAAGGGCTAGCAAATCTTGAAATTGGGTGATTGAAGCTATTAGGTTGAGCTACCTTCCTAGCTACTTGTTGTGGGCAAGGGAGAACTGACCCTTTATTGCCTATGTTAGAAGATAAATGTCAAAATTGCCCCCTCTTTTGTGCTACCTCAACATTGTATTTCTTCACCTCCCCTAGCTAATTTTGGAGCCATTGATTGCAAATATGAATTCAGAATTTGCAAATTTTATCATGTGACAGATAAAAAAAAATTCAGTGTTTTCTCCGGGGGTAAAAAAAGGGGCAATGAGGGGGTCAGTTCGTCCTGGCCCTTGTTTGTGTAGTCAATGGCTCACAGATTGCAGATATTGACATACCCAACTTGCTCAATTTGGCAACTTTTCATTCATTTTGCTTCAGTTGACATTGTGAATTGCTAATAATGGGAACAAGTCAATTACCACTAAAATTCTGATGTTGCCCTCCAATACACCCCTTCTGTATATTTTTGTTCTGAAATGTACCCCACCATTACATAATGACTAAATGGAGATGAAAATGGTAAAATAGGTTGGTCACCTTATTCATTACTACACTATTAATGATATTTAGTGAAAACCACACTAATTGATTAATAAATGCTATAAGTTTTTGCTCTTGATGAATATTTTTATTAACTATATACGTTAATAGAGAATTTTCTTAAAGTAGTACATAAATTTGTGCTCTTGGTGAAAATCTTCAGCAAAAATAAAAAATTAGAGCATTTTCAAAACAATTAGTGAGGTCATACTACATTACTACATATAAGTAATACTGTATGTTGGAGGCAAGGTCGACAAAAATCATTCTAAAAATAAATGTTGAAATATTCGGGAAATTATTTTTCAAAAAAATAATAATAATATGGTGAAAAAAAAGAATATTGGCAAAAAAATTCTATTTCTAGCATCTATCAAACTTTATTTTCCGTAAAAAAAAAATATTTGGCAAAGAAGTGTTGACCCTGCTTCCAATGTACGGTAGTGTAGTTTGGGTCGAAACTTGGTGTTGGACTCTAAGTCAATTGGTTTCTCTTTTTCAAGTATACAATGATGCGTGAAATTCAAGGCCACATTGTTGCAAACATAGGGAGCTTCTAAGAAGCAAGTGGTGTCCAAGGTGATGTCTTTTCCTTGTTTTATTTGGGAATGACTATATTGAATTACTACAATCAAAATTATCATTGCATTCTTATATATCTAACAAATTATTCTTTAAATGGTGGCAAGGACACATTTCGTCAAACACCATCTGTAATCTTGAGCATGGTTTTCTCTCTTTGCATTTTACAAAATAGATTTTGCTTCTATGTCCACTCTAAACTAGTTGCTTTCGCTCATGTGGCCTATGTAAAAATGGAAGATGTAATTTAGAGCTGTAGCATATTATCTTATTTGAAGACAAATGTTTGTTGACTTAAAGAGATCATCCCACTTGTTGAAATTATCTTGAATTTTGCAAACATGCACAAACAATTATATTCATTTTAGGACAAGCTTCTTAACCCTGGAAAAACAAGACCTATTAACAAGGTAGGTTTCCAAAAATGATGAAATTTTTGGATAAAAAATTTCATTTCATTTCTACAATTTCTCTAAAGATCATTCATCACACATTTGGAATAAAATCTATAAAGAATCATGCCAAATTAGGAGGTACTTATTGACATGGGTGCTCTTTTACGTTATTTGCTACAACAAAGTGATTATTTCATATGATCTAAACCATTTATCACAACAACTTTACTAACAACTTCTGTAGAAAATAATAATAATATAATTTTGGCCTACTTTTTAAGGAATTATTTCCTTGTCTTTCCTAATATTTGGAAATTGCAATTGATTGAGAAAGAATCACAATGTCCTTCCTAGGAACATGTACTAACCATTCATGGGAATCCATGCTTAATATTCTATACATTCTATGAACAAATAACCTCTCATCTTCTTGGAGACCATTTGATTACATGAGATGTGAGGGCAAAGGAGGGCCGTTTTAGCCATATTCCTGATGTAGTAAGGAAACAATTGATTGCTGTCAGGGTTCCAATTTTTTTTTCTTTCTTTTGTGTGTGTGTGTTTGAAATCAAAAAAAGAAGTTAAAAAAAATTTATTATTATTGTTTTTTTAAATGATGTGGCAGACTTGGCCACGTCACATAGTTGATGTGGTTCAGTCTTTTACGTTCCTACAGTCGGGGATCTCGCAGTCTCGTGGAGGCCTCAAATCTCATATAATGAAGTGAACTGTCTGAACTTTGCCAAATGCTCATACCTTGTTCAATTTTGAATGGTTGCTTAAACAACATAAATTAAATTTTAACCTTGCTTAATTTTATTTTTGAATTTTAATCAAATAGTAAGCACTGGAGTACTTGAATTGCTAGTAAACAACAATAAGGTAAGAGGTCCATAAATCGACCATTTAAGAGCTCAAATTGAATTTTGGGGAAGTAAAACACCTTGAAATATTTATCAGTAAATTTTCCTTGAAAGACAAGTGGAATTGACATCTAACCCAAGTCGTTTCATAATAATTGAAGCTTTGTAGAACTAGTTACAAAATTTTGAAGTTGAAATGGCATAGGCTCTAAAATCGCCCTCCTCCTAATACAGAAAATGCTTTTACATCATTGAAGTCCACAAAAAAAGCAACATGTACAAACAATGCACATTTTAGGAGTTGGGCAATTTTAGAGCTTAAGCACTTTTAGAATCTCCTACCTTATTCTACATTGGTTGCAGTGACGACGTTGTAACATTTGTGGAGTAGGTTATGGCGGTGACTTTGTTAGGTTGGTAATACCAATTTCATACTGTACTAACCAATTATATTCACCCATACTAAATAATCATTTTTACTCACTCAGGGGGAGTGTATGGGAAACAGTGGTTGGGGGAATCGAGTAATTCAAAAGTACGTGTATCTGGACAAGCCAGCCAGTGGAACATACTGGCCGCATATTCTGTGGTACTGTTATGTTTCAAGTAAATAATCCACGTTCTCTTTTGGTTCCCAATGGTCCCCACTGGATACTGGTCACATGCTGCACAGGGATCAACCCCTTTTCCCACCGGTAGTTTTAGTGACCCTGAAACGTCTCTGGGAACACAATTTTACAAACCAGGGAGCATAACTTTTGTTACGGGCACCCAATTGGAAAAAAATTGCTATTCCCATTAAACCCTCATTCTTGAATGGGACAAAAAGTGTCCTCACACAGTCTGCAATCTACTTTGAAGCGCTCTAACTTTTGCATCCAATGTCTAAAGTCAATAAAACTTGTTAGAAAAGTTGCGTAGACTAGTCTAGTTTGTATGCTGAAATTTTCAGATCAATCCAAGACGTATTGAGTTTGTGAAAGTCATTCGAAGTTCTCAAGTTCAATTTGTGTTCAGCACACTACATTGTAATGGTTGCAACTTTGGGGGATTGCCTCTTTTTCATCAAATGTTTGTTTTCAATAAAACTTGTTGGGTTTTGTTCCCATATAGGTCTACTTGTTGTGGTAAAATTTTCATGCCAATCCAAGTTTATTCGAATGTTTGGGAGCAATTCAAAATTCAAAATTCAAAATTGTTTGCATTTCAGTGAACTTTGGCGGCTCATAACTTCTTCCTATATGATCTTTTTTCAATGATTTTTGTTGTGAGAGTTGCGCTTACTAATCTATTTAGTGCTGTTAAAATTTCAGATCCATCCAAGACATAATGAGTGATGGAAAATCATTTTAGTAGAAGGAGGTTTAGCCCCAGATGTTATTTTTTGCTACTTTTTTTTTTAACAGTTTTTTGACATTTTAAATCCATTTTGCAGACACAATGAGTTATTTTTATAATATTTTTTTCCCACCAAAGTGTTTATATTGTGGTTTTGAATCACTTTGTAGTTTAAAGGTTTTTTAGTTGAGTTGGTTTAGAAATCGAATTTCACTTCCAAATGTGTTTTTAAGAAAATTTCAGCATCTTTTTTCAACACTACAACATTATAATCTTTCAATCTATACGATCAAATGACTCCAAATTTTTTCCACACCATCTACAACATGCACATTACAATACTGTATGATTGAGATCTTCATAACTAGTTGAAATTTAGACTTTTGACACTTGCAAAGGGAGGATGCTTTTAAGCATGGTTGGACCTTTGGCGATGAGGGGTTAAGGCCTTAAGGGGTACATGTTTACACCTTGTCTCAAAATTTCATGAACATTCAACTAAAATTGACTTTGTAGGAACTTACTTGAGATTTTTGTGTAGGTTGGACAAGCACTTGATCTTTTAGGGGTTAATCAAATGCTTCACACAGCCAAAGAAGATGATTTTTGTGGTGACCAAACTGACATTCTAGGGTTAAATGATTTTTTACCCAAATAGTTAACTCTTTCACACCCTTATATGCCCAAGGCCTTTTTGAGCTTCTTGGAGTTTGTTCAAAGCTAAACAAAAAAGAATTGAATTTTGATTGTTTTTTTCAAATTAAGAATATTATGCCATACAAATTCAAATTGGATGATTAGATAAGAAATCAAAACTCAACAATATCATGTATGGATTGAAAATTATAATGTTTGATCAAGAGGGTGTTAAAACTATGAAAGTGATTTGAAGTCTTTCAATCCACTTTTTACATGTCAAATCTAAAATTGAGGTCAGTGAAACAACATGAGGCTAAATGCAATATAACATATTACTATCCAAATCAACAAAAAAGTGAACCAAATCAACACGACCAAATTAACAAAAAAAAATTGAAATTTCTAGTAGATCTATTTTAGGTTGTTGTCAATTTTCTTTGAATTGTTTTCTTATAAAATCCAATGGCATTGCTAGTTTCATGAAACCTGCTGACATGATATTATCAAAATGCCAATGTCAATTTTAGTTTCTATCAACATTATTATTTTTTGGTAACTTGGTGTGGCATTATTGGATGAACTTGCAAATTTGATTATTTAAAATTTTGCTTTAGATGTAGATATTAGAATCTACTTGTAGGATCTACATGCAAAGTCTTTCACATAGATTTAGACATATTTCCTAGGATTGACGTATTTTAGTAGTTTAGTGAGATTTATGTACCATAGATTTTATAGTTTTTTTTATGAACTTAGGACTTTCTTAAGATTTAAGATATTTTCATAGATTTAGAGATTTTAGTAGATTTCTGTAAGGTGTCATAGATGCTAGCTAGTGATTGTATATGATACAATGTATTCAATTGTCAAAATGTAATATGGATGTAGAATTCAAATTCTTTTGTTCATTTGAATTGATTTCTATTCCTAATGTACATTCCTAATATCTTTCAAAAAGGAGCATTTTAAAATCTTCTAGCTCTCAAGTTTCTACAAACACCAAAAAGATGACTCAACCTAGTTATATATGAAGAAAATCTTTTAGCTATGGAGTTTCTATATACACAAGAAATGTGATTCATCTTAGTCTCATACATAGGAATATTACTCCACTTAGTCAATGTTGTACACTTGTAATTACATTCAATAAAATGAAGTGAAGTAATAGCTAAAAATTGAGTGATTGGAGACCATAAAATTGACAACTATTGAATAATTGGAAATGACTACAAATAATCATCTTTACATGAATGCACTTAATAGTCAGAAATTGCACTAGTAGAAAATTCAGTTTTTTTGTTGATTCAGTTGCATTGTCCCGGTCACTTTTTGACAGAAATATGTTGCAATCAACAATTTTTTTGTCAAAAAGTGACCGGGACAACGCAACCGAATCAACAAAAAAAACTGAATTTTCTACTAGTGTTGGAAGTATTATTGAGGTCCTCAAATCCATCAAGAACATGTTATTGCAAATAAAGCGCTTGGTTTGTTGTGACTGCACTTTTGACTACAATAGGTGATAGTCAATTGGCCTTTTATGCTTCATCATTTAAAAACATGGTTTCCTTGTAGTGTGTAAAAAGTCATTTTGTACAAGTTTGCTAAAGTTTCTTGACCTATCCTCCCAAAATTTGGAACTATAACTTTTTAACCAGATACCCAACCCTCAAATTTTTTAAACCATCAAAGGAGATACATGTCCACATCTTGTATCAAAATGTCAAAAAAATACATTGAAAATTGACACTTGTATAACCTAACCAAATTTTAATTGTCTACTTGGCCAACAATAATATTTTAGGGGTTAAAATAGACTTTAACCCCTAATAAACTAGAGGATATTTTACATTTCCAAATTGTTAAGATTCATTGTAAAAGGCAACTCAAATGAATAATTTAATGATGATGCTCAAACAATAGTTGTAAAACATGGTCTATAGATCATATCTACAACTATATACTAACTATATACTAGTTAGATTGACTAGTCAGTAGTGAACAAACAAATATTTTTCAATTGATTAAATTTGAACCCAATAAGTGTGAATTCCCTCAAAAATTGATTATAGATTGATATTTGTGATTTGGTAAGATTTATTTTCTCAAGTTGAAAATATTAAGTTCTATTCATCGTGATTTTTGAAGATTTCTATATATTTTTATTTGAGTCATTTTTGAAGGATAATATTTTGAATAGAAAAAACTATATTTAAAAGTTAGACCTACTAGTAAGTCTAGCCTAAAAATTATAGAATTTTTGCAAAATAAATTCTTTAGAATCTATACTGTACAAATGCTAAAGAATAAACATAGTTACTTAGAATCTTCAAAAAAACTGATGGATGAAAAAATGCTTTTTTGTGTATGGGATGTATTTGTGCTCATTTCTCGTTCAAACTTTGAACATCTAATATTTCAGGGGTTAAGAGATATTCAACTATTTTAGAAAATCCATATCCAAAATGGTACTTTTGTCTTTTGTAAGGTTTTACATAAGTTCAAGGCTTGGTCGACATCAAAAAATGGCGCCTTATATATGCATTTACAAGGTTTACTTAATGTTTCAATATTTTGGATTTTGCACATTTTGGTTCTTATCTTTATAAGAAATTATTTTTTTCAAACAAATTTGTCAAATTTATCAAGAAAAAAGGTCATTTGTTAAAGATCAATCATTAATTGCTTTGGATGAATGACAAGGTAATTGGGCAAATTATTCAAGTGAAGCATTCATGTTTATCATCCATCATATGAATGTCAGAGCACTTAAATAAGCACTTCCTCCATTGTAGAACCAATACAACTTGTAAGTTGGCATTAGAGGAAAAATAGACCCTACACAAGGGCGTTTGACTGCATGAAAATGTGCAATTACAAAATAAATTATAAGTTTAAAAATTAACAATGTTTTTGGCCTACATGATCACTTGACATGCTCTATTGAATTGGGGACTCATTTTTTTCTTAAAAAAGAAACAAAAGACAAGAAATGTTTTTCCAAGCCTTTAGATTTGTATCACGGCCAAAAAGTCAATAAGCCCTCCACAAAATCCAAATTTTTTCTAATGGGTGCTGTCTTTTTGAAAAATTGTTGGACTAATCTTTTTTGAATTATGAACAAGCATAATTATGAAGCAAAATTTGTCTAAAGTAGTTCTATTATTGTTTTGAGGGCTTCTTAACTTGGCCCATTGTCTCCACCCTATCTACCCCACCCTACTTACTTCACTTCACCATACATGTAGGAAGAACTATAAAACTTGTCCTTATATGGGAGTGGTTCATTTAGTATGGATGTTCCAAAGAATTCCTTCATTCCAAATGTCACTAGAAAAATCTACATTTTTGATGACACATTTTAGATGACATACACAATGATCCAACTCTTTTTATGTAAACAATGACATCACATTTAAAGGCCATATTTGTTATATTGAGACTTTTTGCAATCTCATTATTATCCTCGACTCGAGGATAAACCGCTTTATCTCTTCACTAGTATTTTTTTATAAATTGGTAACAACACTAGCTTTTAGAATTTCATTATAGGATCATTATTTGAGTATTATTTATTTTTGGTTTCAATTACTATTTTTTTAAATGAATTTCCCAATAATTAGCATTCTGTCTCAAAATCTGCGAAAAGTCTCAATATAACGAATATGGCCTTTTTAGTGTCTTTCGAATTCAAAATTTTTGAAATTTGAACATTTGTGATCAATAATTTATTATATGTTTACTAGAGGATGTTCAGAGCACTATTCTAGATAGAATCCTTTAGGTCCAATTTCGCTAAGTGGAGGTGTTAGTCTCAAGGATTTAACATACGTAGCATTTTCAGCACAATGTTTCTAGGATCACATAAAAGGTACTTTATTTGTTGACATGGAGAAAATAACTATTCAAAATGAGATTGCAAAATTAGTGGTATCTAAAAAATTTATGTCACTAAATTTTTTTCATTTTTGTGGAGGTTTGTATGATTTAATTACATTTCAACTTGCACAATTTCAATTGTGGTAAACACCAATAGGATAGATCAATGTTGTGCACTAATATCACTTTGGTAAATTAGTGACATTTTCATCCAAATATTCTCACCAATTTTGCAAACTTCTTCCAAATTAACGTAAAGTGGTCTTACACTATTCAAACTCTTCATGCCAATTGAACTTATTTGATTGTGTATATCCAAAACCAACACTATGCACTATTGTTGTACAATTCATGCCTCTAAATGTACAATTAGGTACCTAGTGTCAATTTTGTCAATTTGTTTATCTTACATAATTTATCCACAGTCTACATTAGTAAATACTTGTATTTGATTTTTGTTTTGTTTGTGTATGAACCCAAAGCCACACATTGAATAATCCACACTCCAAGTGAGGCTATTTGTTCGTTTCATTTGGTACGGCAAGATCATTGAATAATCCATACTCCAAGTGAGGCTATTTGTTTGTTTCATTTGGTACGGCAAGATCTTAGGAACTATGCACCCCCAAATCATGTTCCTGGTACGATTGGAAAACTCTCTATGAGGAGGGGTGCAAAAACTTTGTTTTGCGTTGTTTCGATTCACGGCACAAAATATATTGAACTTCAAAGCTTTTGTGAATTAAATTTTTTATAAAACTGCTCTTACATTATTTTATAATATTGTAGCAACAACACAAGGCACACTACAATAAGGCAATTGATCCATTTTTGATCACCCCCCATTTCCAATCTATAGGTTGCTCCCTTTCCATGAAGTTGTGGGGTGCAATTCTGGGAGTAGCTGTGGCCCATTGTAATTGGTTGCAAGGCTGTCAATATTGCAATTAGTCCTTGGCTGATTTTGCAATTAGAAGTTTTAGGGTTTAGGGGCTATAGTCATAGATAGAAAGGTCTATATAGTAGAACCTCCCTAACTCAATAAGATTGGGAGTACCAGTGTTTTTTTTTTCATTTTCCATGAAGTGGTGAAGTGGCGATATTAAATGTTACGGTGGTGCTCCAAGTTTCAACATTCATCCACGTACTGGATAGAAAATGTGATACTACGTATCTATAATTCTATTTTCATTCACAATGTGGCGATTTCATCCAAGATTTTTCTTGAACTTGAAGTTTTTTGGCGATTTCATCCAAAATTTTACTAAAAATTTCCTATAGGCTTGGTGCTAGGTCAAAAATTTCGGTGCAATTTTGCACCAAATCGCCGGAGAAAAAAACACTGATTGGGACTGGTTTGACATACCACATATTAGATAAAAGAGGTTACTGCATTAGAGAGGGGCATAATCTTCATATGCTGTTCATATTGTTAAGTAATCAATGTTCTCTGACGGAATTTTATTGAATTAGAGAGGATTGAGTTAGGAAGATTCTACCATAGGGTGAATGCAAGAAAGGCTAGTACTATTTTGCGTCACAATTGAAATTGCGGAGTTTCCATCCACTATAATTTTTGAAGTATGAGCTCAATTAACTTGAAATTTTTATTGGAGATGTCTTGCTTGATATCAATCAAATTCCTTATTTTTTAGAAATTTTAAAAAATCATTTTATATTTAAATTTCAATTTAGTTAATTTATCACGTTTTGCAGTTCAGAGGTTTTTAGTACTGGGGAGTGCCCAAAATTAATGATCTTGAGCTGAAATTTTTGTGGTCTATTTTCACACTAGGTGGGCATACATCTGCTGAAGGGAATCTAAAAAAACATTATTTTATGTCCTCTACATGCGTGCTAATAGGGTTCTCTTGTGCGCGCACTTGAGCACTTCTAAACATTCAAGATGGTTTTAAGATCATTGTTCAAATGGTGAAATCTCTTTTTTATAAAGTTCTCCCAAATTGCCAGTTTTTAGTTTAAAAAAAAATTACATTTCCTATTTTCTACAAATTAAAACATCAAAACACCTATTTTTATGAAATTTTTTTTTCAAAATTGTTTTTCTAATTTTACAATACTCCCGAAAAAAACATGAGTACTATGCCAAATGCTACAAAATCCGGGGGGTCTTTCTTGCAATCACCCATTAGAGAAAATCTGGACTCCCTAAAAGGCCGCTAAGAAGTGCTAAAAGGGACCATGCTTTCTTTTTATTTTGCATAGACAAGAATTTTTCCCCTATTGTTGTGGACCTGTGGTCACAAAGTGTCACTACCGTAGTTGAGAAACCAAATGTCAGAGTATTGGTAAACGAGCAGTTGTGTTCTATTGGACGAAAGTTGTAGGAAACTGAAATATTATGTGTGACAATTAAGATATTCAAACAAGCTGACACACATTTGCATCAGAAATGCTGTCCTTTTTCTAGCTCACTAGGGCTCTGGATGTAGAGTGGCAACCTTTTGGAGAGTCCAAATTTTCTCTAATGTGTATCACCATTATTAATAGGTCAAAGAGAATCTTCCACTAAAAAATTCATAGTAATTAAGTTTCGTGTAATAAAATTCTGGAAAAATATACAGTCCTTCCAAATTCTATTTTCATACATGGAAAAAATTTTGCATTAAAAAAACTTGTGCTCCAAATATACGTAATTGCTTAAGAGGTTGGAAATGGGTCGGCTACCTTAGTAATAATGTAATGCAAACTCCACTGAAAAGCACGTGCACATTTGGTCAATCCGGTCAAAGGCGCACGTTAGGAAGAGATTCGACAGCTGGGTCCAAATCGTCGACCGATCGTCGATCATGTTGGTGTGCTTCACTCAGTTTACATTACAACTGACATCCTCATAGCCTTTACAAGATACTCCGGTACTAGACTATTTAATAGCTTAATAGATTACATAGTAGCTTTACAGTATATATATATAAATTAGATTTCATGGTACTGTAAACTTTACAATCAATAATTAGATTATTTTGACGAACCCTACTTAGGTCTCACTCACAGACAGACCTACAAGGTCACGACAAACAATTAATCTCACAAGTACTACAGTAGCAACTCTGTCCTGGGAATTAAGCTGGGGGGAGTTTTAGTTTCTCTCCACGTCTCCTCTTTAATTTGGGACCTAGCTAGTAATCATACAACTAATTAATAATCTAAACTAACTACACTAATAATCAAAATACTCACAAAAATGCCCCAAGGAGCCGACAAATCTGCGGCGTTCTATTCTATTCTATTCTATTGTAATTCTCTCACTTGTTCCACTCTAAATATTAAGTTAATTCAGCAGCTCTCTTTTTGAAGCATTAGCTGCAGGGTCGTTTACTCACGTTTCTGTCGATCGATGCAAAGCCTCAAGGTCTTCCCTTTGGTCCTGAAACCAACAAGGAGCTACACGTCCTACTACAAGAGTCTCGAATCTCGAAGCACGAGCTCACCGTTAATTCAAATTAAGGTCCGGCCGGCAACTCCAACTTCCTGTCAATGGTTTACTGTCAATGTCAATGTACCTATTAATGTCAATACAAAAGCAAAAGCCTCAGTCCTGTCGGTGTACGTGTCCATAGCCAGAATTGTTTTGAGGAGATTGGCGACTTTGAAGTTTAAGCTTACGTGATTGATTTGCAGTCGATTCAAGTTGCAGGTTTTTCTTGTTGAATCTCGCCGTTTTCACTTGGTTTGCTCGCAGGTTCGGCGTTGTTGCCATTGGCCTCCGCAGTTGTCTCTGGTTTCGGTGGTGGCTTTGCCGCTGGTACCGGGTCTGGAACTCGGTTCTGTTCGGATCCCGGTTCGGAGATCCATACAGGTTCTTTGGTAGCAGCGGATTCTGGTCCATCCTGGGCAGGCTTCGGAGCTGGCTCTGGTGCAGGCTCTGGTTCAGGTTCAGGCGCACGTTCAGGAGAAGGAGTAGCCTCAGGAGCAGGTTCAGGGGCAGAAGCAGCCTCAGGAGCAGGTTCAGGGGCAGCAGCAGCCTCAGTAGCAGGTTCAGGGGTAGGAGCAGGTTCAGGTGCAGGTTCAGGTGTAGCCTTAGCAGCAGGTTCAGGTTCAGGTGCAGAAGCAGAAGCAGCTTCAGGAGCAGGGGCCGGTTCAGGGGCAGGAGTAGCCTCAGGTGCAGGTTCAGGAGCAGGTTCAGGGGCAGGAGTAGCCTCAGCAGCAGCTTCAGGGGCAGGTTCAGGTTCAGGGGCTGGAGTAGCCTCAGCAGCAGGTTCAGGGGCCGGTTCAGGGGTAGGGGTAGGCGCTGTTTCTGGTTCAGCATGATGAGCTTCGAATTCTTTGGGAGCTGATGCATAAGCTTGGGGGACTTCATCGCCAATGAGGTAGATGACTTTCTTGGGAGAAGTTTGTCTGCAGACGGACAGGACAGCAGCGGCTGACACGTAGCCCGTCACCCACACTTTGCCCTCCATGAAATCCTCGGTGACCGATTCAATTCCTGCACAAGCACAAATTCCCAAGCAGAGATTTATCACATGCCACAATTTGACTAGGCTATTTTCCACATTGTCAACGGAGGATTTTGTATGGATGAGAGAGATACAACTAGCATTTTTCTGGGGAACCAGAATCACATAAAGAATATATTCTTTTAAGGTCGCACATCAAAGCCCACACAAAGCCCACAGCAATGAGAGCAACACAAAAAAAAATCTTGTACACCTAAACATTTGTGTAAGTGGAACATATACAAGTATACAAGCATAGTTACGAAAAACAACGCAGGTGAAGAGTCGATCTTTACCAGGGACCTTCGACAGAGCAGCCTTGATGTCTCGGACGCACTTTTCGCAGCAAAGGTTATTGTATTTCAGCTCCAATGTCTGCAAGATCCACCAGTTTTAATTACGTCAAGACCACCATGGGCAAAGAGTTTTGAACGTCACCGACAAAAAAAGATTCATAACTTACGTCGAATGACTCGAATCAAGCCAAGAGCATGAGAGGAAAATAATGCAAGTGGCATGGGATACGTTTTATTCAACATTGCTTGAACCTTATTACATGAACCTACTTACTGTACAGTACTGTACACCATAAGAAAAGAAACTGTAGGAGCTAACTAGCCCATTACAGAAAGGTATGGAATACATACCCTTCGATGGTAGGGCTATTACAAAACTCCGAATTGTAGACTAGCGAACACTGGAGATTGCAATTGATGTTCACCTGGTTCGATGGCATGTTTCGCAGCGCGTCTTGCGCTTTGTTGAGATCCTCCCGGAGTTTCTGATTTTCGGTCTTCAGTTCCGCAGACTCTGCTCCCGTCTTGGTCCGCAGAGCCTCCAGCTCCGCTGCAGCTTTGGCTTCAGCTGCTGCAAGATCGGCTGCAGCTTTGGCTTSWGCTGCTGCCAAGTCCGACGCAGCTTTGGCTTGCGCTGCTTCCAAATCCGCTGCAGCTTTGGCTTGCGCGGCCTCCAAGTCCGCTGCAGCTTTGGCACGTAAAGCTTCCAGTTCTGCCTTGAGCTTTGGATTCTCCTCTCGGAGCTTGGCCAGCTCCTCCCGGTCTGCCAAAATCTACAGACCAGACATAAACTTCGAGTTCGTGTCAAGCAATACAAGTTGAGATGTGACCAAAAATGTTCAACAACTTCGGAAGCTCACATTGCATTAAGGTATGTATACCTTCTTGCATCACAACGCATAACCCAACTTCATTTCAGAGCCTAAATTTAGAGTAGTCATTCTTCTCATATTCATGCACAAAGCATACCCAAATTGATTTCAGAGCCTAAATTTAGAGTAGTCATTCTTCTCATATTCATGAGGTACAAATCTCATGAGACAAGAATGGCTATCCTAAATTTAGGCTCTGAAATAAAGAGGGGGTGTACATAGTGACGAAATTAGGTGGGTGCGCAATTAGGTGAATTTATCTTGAAGTAAATCCCCAACACTGTTCAAAAATCCCAGACATGATTTCTTCTCTCTATTGAGATATTACGTTACATATATTTCTTGAAGCTTTCTAAATGCTTAAGTTCCAACTTTTATACAATGTCCCTCAATTAAGAAATGCAAATCGCTGGAGTGCATGCAATTCAGAAATGTAGGACATGATTTCTTCTTTTTGTTGCTACAGTATGTTTCGTCCCTTGAATCTCTCTGTGTGCTTGATAGTCAACTCCTATGATACAAGTTCCTTCAATTACAAGAAACAGCTGGGGTGCATGCAAAATGAAGGACATGGTTTCTTCTTCCAATTGCTACATTATGTTACATTAGAGGAAGTTTGGACTCTTGAAAAGGCCCCTTTGCTTTGACAAGCAAAGCTATTAAAAGAGTCATAGGGGAGCCTATTAAAGGTACTAAAAAGATGTCACTACCTTGTGTGATGTACATCACATGTGCCAACTTAAACAACTTGGATTATGCTTTGTTTTAATCAAAGTATTCCAATTTTTTGTAAAGTATGGTGGGGACATCAATGATGATATACCATATGGTAAGAAAAAGTGCATAGCCACATTGTACATACTTCATAGTACTTAGCACTCCAATCACTAAGTTTATGAATCAACAATAAAGGATAGACCAATACCTTAGTACAATGTACGCTATTAGGGTACAATCACTACCATGCTCATTCAAAAGTTGTCCTATAGATTGTTGTACTAAGGTCTTCATCATGTGATAGAATATAATTAGATCAAATATTATTAACCTTGGTTAACTAATAGAGAATAATATAGCAATATAGTACAACCTCTTCTACAACCAATGAAATAAGACCTTTGCAAAACCATGATCATTCTTTGCACAAGGTACATGGGCGGATATAGGGGATTAACATGTCTTCATTCTTCTCAAAGTACAAATTTAAATGTTAAATAGGGTCTCCTACATGCTCTTGAAGAGGCCTTCTCAAGAGTCCAAGTTTTCTCTAATGCTTATTTTGAAGCATTCTAAATGATTTCTTCCGAACTCCCATACTCAAATTCCTTCATTTACAGGAAAAATTGTGCATGCAATCCAGAAAGACAGCAACATTTTTACAAAAATACTTGCTACAGTAGCTGCAATTCACTAACCTGTGCAATGGAATCACGGAGCTTCAGAATATCTTTAGGTAGATCAGGATTATGCTTGATCGCCTCGTTGAGATCAGCCAAAGCACCAACTAAGTCGCCACCCAAGAATCTGAATACGCCTCTATCCACGAGTGCCAAGACGTCRTTCGGTTTCAAGCTCAGAGCCTGGTCTAGATCCTTCAAGGAGCTTTCATAGTCTCCTGCTAAACCTTTGATGCAACCTCGAATCCTGCCCACATCCAATACCATGAGAGGTCTCTCACCCAATCTGCCCTTAAAATCCTGCTAATTAAGTAATTATAATCCTTCAAACTTGTACATTCTCTTCAAGGACATGCTCCAAATCCGATGTAATAATGCCATATAAAACGACATTCMATTCCGTTAAATTGGTGGTATTTCATGCCCCATTTTGACATTTACATTGGCTTGTTGTGCCACTGAGTAATTGCATTTCATCTACARCATTGTGAACCGCTAAACTAGAATTTCCACCCCCATCCCCTTAAATCATTTTAATTCCTTCCTTGGTTGAAGGTTCACCGCACCATTTTAATGAGATTTCACCAATCTAACGAAATAGACATTAAAAGAAAACACTCAGATTCCGCAAACAATTATAATGTCCATGTAAAGAATAGTACATGATTTTCAAATCAATTAGATGGTTTCCGGAACCTTAGTCAATATCATAAAGAGAATCTTCTAAATATGTTATAAGGAATTCTCCATGGAGAGGTTTCGTATGGTTACTCTGGCCATGGGAAGAACTTCCAATGAATTGTACAGTCACTAAATAGTCAAATTAGGTTGCCTTTACAATTAAGTTGCCTTACCCCAAAGAAAGTTCCTCTACAAGCCATCAAAGTCAACAAATATTTCTACAAACACAGTTTCCGTTTGTACACATGGAGGTTCATGAGTTCCAAATACACCAGTAACTAATTCAAAAGTAGTGCATTCTTATACAGTAACAATAAATATTTGTATAGTGTGGGAATGTCAAGAAATTAGTGATAGTGAGGAGCAACGTAATTACACTATTTAGTGTAGTGAAGATCATCTCCACCAAGATGATGCTAGAAAGTTTCTTGGAGAGAGTCTAATATTAGAAGGCCATATTCATTATATTGAGACTTTTCGCAGATTTTGAGACAAAATACTAGTTATTGAAAAATTCATTTAAAAAAATAGTAATTGAAATAAAAAATAAAAAATGCTCAAATAGTGACCCTATAATGACATCCTAAAAGTTGGTGTTTTTACCTATTTATAAAAAAAAAAAACTAGTACAGAAATAAAGCAGTTTATCTTCGAGTAGAAGATAGAAATGAGATTGCAAAAGGTCTCATTATAACGAATAATATTATTTAGTGAAAATATTCTTTGGAAGAGGGACCCATGTGGTTCCGGGACTCTGATTCAGGCTTTGGTTTTAAGGAGACAACATACCGGAAAGGGAGTTCATTTTGAGGCTCCATTTCAATGGCCTGGTCCATTTCTGCAACCCCTTTGCGCCAAAAGTCCGTGCGGTAGTCTGCTTGCTGAGCGAAAATCCCGGCATTGCTCACACTGGGCTGGGACTGCAGCTTGTGGGCGAGTTGTCTTTCGAGGTCGTCCATTTCCATCCTCACCGCACTGTCGCCATGATTCCATTCCAGACTTGTCAAGTTGTCAACTCTCTAGCACTCAAAAAGAAAAATCTAGCCATGAAAAGTTTTACACTAAAAGCTTACCTTTAATGGCATTACAATTGAAAAGATGGTGGGCAGAAATGTTGGACTGTTTTAGATAAGGGACATAAAGTAAACCGGCCACTTACCACACAGTTCCAAAAATCACACAACAAAACCTTCCAATTACCAAACACTAACCGCACAATTTGACTACCAATTCAATTGTGATTGGAACCAACTCTTGTAGCTATGTTACAATGGAAAACTTTTACACTAAAAGCTTACCTTTAATGGCATTACAGTTGACAAGATGGTGGGCAGAAATGTTAAACAGGTTTAGATGAGGGACACAATTGGGAAAGGAACGATTCTAATGGGTGTGCTTACCGTAGAATATCTACGACGGTAGTGAAGATTATTATTTGTAGAAAGTACAATTTCAATTGTTTGCAAACAATAGTATTCTCAAACCTTTTCATTAAGACCTCTGATATGACATTCTGGAATTTCCTCCAGAACCTTGCAGCAATATCATCGACTGTCAAATTTTCAAACTATGTCAGAGCAATTACTTTGGGACCTTAGGTTGTCAGATTAAATTAATCAGGATGTACCTGTCCCATGGACTGGTGTATTTGTAGAGGTTGATGCCGAAATCCTTTACTTCGTCCTCGGAATCCAATGTCACTTCACGGTCACTGCACACAAGTTCAATTTTGTCAGTCACCCTCAAAACACGAAAGATATTCAATTCAAAGCCACACCTGCTCAGTCTGATTTAGAACCTAAAAAGTGTGATACCCCCACAAAGGTAATCGTCAAATTCCACACTAATTTGTGTACCATAGTCCATTCCCCTAATTCCATTGTTTCCAAACTCAACACAAATAATTCTTTTCTTGGTTGCTCATTATCATTTGCTGTTACGTAAAAATCTACACTAAATAGTGAAATTAGGTTGCCTTACCCCCCACTAAAGTTACTCTATAAGGCATCAAATTCAACAAATATTTCTACAAATACTTCCATTTGTASACATGGAGGTTCATGAGTCCCAACTACACCAATAGCTAATTCAAAAGTAGTGCATTCTTGTCCAGTAACCATAACTATTTGTTTAGTGTGGAATGTCGAGGAATTAGTGATAGTGGGGAGCATCCTAATTTCACTATTTAGTGTAGATGAATATCTTTTGGGGGGTAATAAGGCTGAAGATCTGCTTACCCTCTTGCACTGGGCCACTCTCCAAGGAGGAGGAAATGGCCCAAATTCCAGCCAAGGATTACAGCAGCCATTTGGAACACCGGCAGAAACACCACYCCAATCTTCCCCATGACCGGCAACCAGAGGGCGCTTGGCATCACTGCTACGATGAATGCAACTGCTGCTGCCAAGTACAAGCCTGTATGATCTGCCACACACAATACCCCCATCCTGCTTGAAATCCTGCTCAAAAATTCCTATTAAGGGAGGAGGTCCTAAAATGGAGCACAGGTTCTGAAAACCAATCAGGCTTTGGAGGTACATTTTGCACTTTCCAATATACAAGTAGTCTACATTTGAGGAGGTGGTCGGTTTTAGAGCCCATTGAAATGCACTTTTCTGCAACTTCAAAAAATCATAATTAATTCTGGAAAGCTCCAAAAAATATGAAACGACTTGGGTTAGATGCCAATTCCATTTGTCTTTCAAGGAAAATTGACTGAAAATTATTTCAAGCAATTTCACCTAGCCAAAATTCTGCTTCAGCCCTTAGATGGGCGCTTTATGGACCTCCTACCTTACTGTGTATTGTCTACGACACTTCAAGCATTGTAATCAACATGTTTCAATCAATAATTATGTAAGCGCGTGCTTTCATTGGGAGATCACTCAATTGACATTGAATCAAGTCATGTTTACACTCAACTAGCTAATTGAAGGCCAACCAAGTGCAAGAGAAACGATGTTAATAGGTGTCAATATTAGGAGACAGGAGTAGATCCCTTACGATTTTAGTATTTCTCCTAACAATACCTCATCAGAAAAGGGGATAAAAATTCCTGCACACCACCTGTAAATCAAGCTCAATTGTGTGAGCAATTTCAGAACGGAAGATTATTTACCTTCATCTTTGGGTTTCCGGTTCAAGGAAACGGGGATAAGGTTACTCCGAACAGTGGCAGTGATGCCTTTGAATTCAACAATCTTGGTGGCGTACATCAGTGAAGCTTTCTCTAGTGTCACCAAAGGCGGCCACACTACGAGAGCATCGCTCCACCCTTCCTCATCCTGCAAATGGTAGACACCCACTTCAGAATCCCTCTCCCAAGCAAATTCTTAAGCAGAATTGAAATATATTTTTCTCTCAATGTTTTCTAAAAAACTATGCATGTAACATCTGTACAATGGCATTTGTGGGCTACCTTAAGGAGGGTTTTGCTTCGGAGGACAACGCTCTTGTCGCCAATTGTTGCCTTCATCTGCACGCCGCGAAGGAACAGCCCCTCCACGCGCAAATCCTCGTCTGCTCACATCCAGAATGTCGAAAAKTAGGGTTACGGGACGCACTCAATTCCTCAAATTCTCCCTCTCTCTCTTCGACTTCATCTCTCACATTTCGTGTTTTGAGCGTTTCAAATTTTTGAGAGCACCTTACAAAGAAAAACCGTGAATCTATGCACGGTGTTCAGAGTGACTCAAACATACATATCCTGACAGGCAAGACCTAATGATTTGCTCGGCGCTATGGCTCAAGGTTTTGAGAACAATTTACAAGGCAAGACGTCGAAACTATGAAGAGGATTTTCCCATTTGTTTCGTAGAATATCATTGCATTCATTTTCGGGGGTTTGTATTCTTAAAGCTGCGAATTCGTTCATCTCTCCCCAGAGAAAAATGGGGACACTGAGGTCTAGAGAATTGAACCTTCTTCACGGAACGAGTCGAGCAGAACCGGCGCATCACCGTCCTCCAGACGCAGGAGCTTCACTTCGCCCTCTGCATCGCAATCAGAGTAACACGAATCAGTCTATAAAGAATTAGAGAATGTGTTAAATCCGATGAATTCGACTGTAAATGGGGAAAGCGCATTTAGTGAGGTTTGAAATGCACTAATGAAAGCAATCAACATGAAATAAAAACAAGAATTCAAAGAATGCCGGCAGGCAAATTGCTGGCTATGGCAAGTGACTCACACACTACATCTCTCAACCGGCGTAACAAGAAGAATCAGTCCAACGGCAATGCAAGCAATCACATGAAGAAACCAAACGAAATCTCAAAATGAAAGTAGCTCAAGACGCCGACGAGCACACTGCTGGCTATGACGAGCAAGAAGAATCAATCCAACGAAAAGGACAAGCAATTACATGAAGAAATCAAAGGAAACTCTCAAATTGAAAGCAATTCAAGAATGCCAGCGAGCACATTTCTGACTATGGCGAGCAACTCACACTCTGCAGCTCCCAATCAGCACAACAACAAGAATCAGTCCAATAGTAATGCAAGAAATCACATGAAGAAACCAAAACAAATTCTCAAAACGAAAGCAACTCAAGATGCTGGCGAGCACATTTCTGGCTATGAAGAGCAACTCACACTCTGCATTTCTCAATCGGCGCAACAACAAGAATCAGTCCAACGACAACGAAAGAAATCATATGAGGAAACCGAAACCAAATCCTCAAAATGAAAGTAGCTTAAGAATGCGGCGAGCACGTTGCTGGCTAAGGCCAGCAAGAGAATCAGTCCAACGCCGATGCAAGCAATCACAAGGGGGGAAAAAAAATGTCAAAATGTAAGCAATTCAAGTATGTGGCGAGCACATTGCTGGCTATGGCGAGCAACTCACACTCTGCATCTCTCGATCGGATGAATCCAAAGGCAAACCAAGCAACTACATAAAAAACACCAAACCAAATTCTCCAAAGATTGCAACTCATGAATGCCGGCACCACATTGCCGATCGGCAACATCGATAACATGGATTCCACCATTTCGGCGATACCTGACTGCATRATGATGCCAAAGCTCCCGAGTTGCAGCGTGGCCCTCGGATCCACCGCAACAGCCCTCCTCCCAATTTCAAACGCTTGATTCAACAAGCTCGACGTCACCGGCATCCTCGCTTGCAACAGCAACCCACTTGCATCCCCCACTTGCCACACATGCTCCTTCTGCCCCCCCATCGACCTCATCCTCCGCCTCAACCTCGACACTTCTTTATTGTCCACATTCGGTGAAGTTGTCAGCGTCCCCGTGATACTCTCGGAARTTTTTCGTCGCCCGTCGTTCATGCGAGCAGCTGTTCGTTGCAGGAGCACGTCCTCACCAGCTTTCGAGATGCTCTCAGTGTTCTTCGGGGAGGGCTTCGAATTGGGGAATAATGTGTCCTGGAGGTTTGTGAGGAATGAAGTGGCGTTGGAGAGGTCTTGTAGGATGTAGTCCTTTCTGGTGTTGGTGTCGGGGTGGTGGACTAAGGGCTTCAAGCGGGCCCAGACGTAGGAACAGAACAAGCCCATGAAAATGGCGGCTGGGAAGGAAGGGCCCCATGAYGCTTCGASCTYCGGGACGAACCACATCTTGTAAGAGATTCAATCTGATTTGTGCTTGTAAAACGGCGAAGGTCACTGCGGAAATCACAGAAACGAGATTGATGATCAGGGTGAGGTTTCGGACTGTACAACAAATCAGTGCAATTGCCTTTGACATTTTGATAGCGCTCGATTACAGAGAGATCCAGGTTACCACCTTGCTAATCTTTATCGCACTGTAGCGTATAATCGAAAGCGAAGTTCCACGAAAGGTGAAGTTCCACGAGGCCGGCAGTGTTGCGCACTCTTGCAATTGCATGATCGAGCTCTCCGAATTGTATGAACCGAGAAAGGGGCACGTGATGACTTAATCGACGACAAGCTCGACAATACCACCTTCGAAATTTCGATCGCACTCTAACCCAAAATTAGAAAGCTATCGACGGTACCAACTTAAAAATCTCCATTGCACTGTATCTCAAAAGCGATGGCGAAATTTCATGAAAGCTAACGATTCGCGAGGCCTATAATGTGGCGCACTCTTGCAATTGACGATGGACTTTCGCAATTTGATCTGAGAAAAGTACTTAACGCTTCGATCGAAAGCAAGCTCGACAGTACCACCTTCGAAACTTCAATCACACTCTAAACCGCAATCAAAAAGAAGTCGACGGTACCATTTTCGAAATCTGTCGCACTGTATCCCAAAATCGAAAGCCGAATTTCGCGAAAGCTAATGTTTTACGCGGCCGGCAATGTCGAGCACTCCTGTAATTGATAATTGAGCTCTCACAATTTGATCCGAGAAAGGAACATACTGCTTTACCGAGAACAGGGTCGACAGTACCACCTTCGAAACCTCGATCGCATAGTATCCCAAAATTGAAACCAAATTTCACGAAAGCTAACGTTCCACGCGGCTGGCAATATTGCGTACTCTTGCACCTGATGGTCGAGATTTCAGAATTTGATCCGAGAAAAGCACATACAGCTTCAATCGAGAACAAGCTTGACAGTAGCACCTTCGAATTTCGATCGGACCTAAATCCACAATTAAAAAGGAATCGACGGTACCATCTCCGAAATCTCTATCGCACTGTATCCTAGCGAAATTTCATGAAAGCTAACTTTCCCCAAGGCCGGCAATGCTTCATGCTCTTGCAATTGATAATCGAGTTCTCACTGTTTGATCCGAGAAAAGCACACAACGCTTCATTCGAAAACGAGCTCGATAGCACCACCTTCAAAATCTCTATCGGGCTGTATCCCAAAATCAAAATCGAAATTTCACGAAAGCTAACGTTCCTCGAGGCCGGCAATGTTGCGCACTTCTTGCAATTGATCATCGACCTCCGAGAATTTGATCCGAGGATAGCAGATATCGCTTCAACCGAAACCAACCTCGACAGTACCACCTTCGACATTTCGATCGCACTCAAACCCATAAATAAAAACAGAAAATTTCACGAAACCCAACGACTCTACCAACAATGCACGATGTCAAAGCTCCCAGAATTGGATCGGAGAAAGGCAATCCAGGACAAGATCAATCAATCACCGCCGACGCACGACYTTCACCCATCATACAATCCCAGAAGTCGTGTCTTCTTCCTGCTCAACCACTCGGCCGGCAGACCTCCCTCCCTCCGCAAAATTCATACCAATTACAATTTCAACTCCAATTTCTCCAATCCCAACTTCAATCGCGCACTAACCTYATTCACTAATCATGGAGATTCAACTGCGCGCACACGATCAATMAATCCCTTCAACCCCCGCACCGCTTGACCAAATCTCAGCCAATTTTTTCTGCCGAGATCGACCTGAGCTCACGAGTTACACGAGAATCCCTCGATCGAGCCTGCTTGACAGCCAAAACAGCTTAAAAATTGCAATCTCTGCACGAAGAAAGAGTTACTGCGTGATCCTGGATTGCTTGCGACGCGAATTCGTGCAAGAGAAGCGCTTGAAGGCGAAGCAGTAGTGAAAGGAAGTGAGGGCAGGCCAATGGGGCGGTGAATTAGGCGGTGAATTTGGGTGGGCGACTGGCCGGTGATTGTAAGGCTTGCTGCAAAAGGGCAAGCCGGCGTTGAAGAAGTCTGCCTAGCTGGGGAACGAGTGCGAGATTCATCACCCAGGTTGGGGAACGAGTCAGTTGAGAAGAATCCAGAGTTCTCCAGCGCACGTCTTGCTTTGGGAAAGGTCAAGGGGGGTCAATCGCCTGGCCCCACCTTGAAGGACTTGGTGAGGAGGCCATGAAAAAAAAAATTTAATAATAAGGGAGGCAACCCATTTCTGATGAAATAAGCAATCATGCATATTTGGAGCGCAAGTTTTTCTAATGTGGAATTTTTCCCATGTACAGCAATAGAGTTTGGAAGGATTGCATATTTTTCCAAAATTATATTACATAAAACAAAATTACTATGAATTTTTCAGTGGAAGATTCTTTTTGACCTCTAATTGTGATGTAGACCTTTCTATTTCTGACCATAGGCCAATTACAAAATTGACCAAGGGTTGATTGTAATATTGAGAGCCTTGCAAGCAATCATAATGAGCCACAACTACTCTGGGACTGCGCCATAACTCCATAGAAAGACAACAATCTATAGATTGGAAATGGAGGGAGTGATCAGAAATGGATTGCCTCCCTTAAGTTACCGCCATTTGGAAATAGTGTATGTGCTAGTGCAATCACCACTGAGAATAAATACACTATTTCCAAAGGGAKGTGGTAACTAACTTTCATGTGTTGGTATCCACCAAACTTTGTAGAAGAAATAGAAAGTTATGTGGAATTTTAAATCGAAGTGTACAATACTTGCATGGCAAATTGGGAATAATTTGTGAAGAAGTTTATAGGGAGAAGTACATGAATTGTGAGGGGAGCAAGTTTTCAACTTCTTGAAAAGAAATTTTTACATTTAGGCTTGAGCTTTTGGTTTGTTTTTAGTTTGACAAGAGAAAACTACTCCTAAAATGTAGTTTTACCCCACTCATGTGGAAATCAACCCAAAGCAATTTTAATTCCACAAAACTTGAATTTTTTTTCCTATTGTGACTCTACATTGAAGTCTGTGCCCACAATAGTACACTTCCATGTGGAGTTCTAGAATTTTTTTTTGTCTCTTTTGCAAATTTTGGTTGATTTGGCACATAGAAGTTTGTCCTATGCACTAATGGAAGTAGTGCATGATATACTCACCTGTAGTTGTTCTTTACGACATGTTTTTGAGTTGTTTTTCCATAACATAATTTCAATGAAAACTACATAACATTGTAAAACCTAAGATCCTGTGGTTCAACGTCTAGTAGAAAACGCATGAATTTTGACAAAATTATGTTGATTTGGTTGCATTGTTTCGGTCATTGTTCTGTTGATTTCAACATAAATCAGTAAAAAATTAACAAATTTTTGTTGAAATCAACAAAACAGGGACAGGGACAATGCGACCAAATCAACAAAATTCTGTCAAAATTCCTATGTTTTCTACTAGTGAAACAATCGTCCTTTTTGAACCACCGTCTAGGCCTGCAAGTGATTGTCATTTTAATGGTTAACGATTGAACCTACACATATGAACATGACTAAGCTATCCCCCTCCTCCCTCAAATGCCACTTCTTGCTAATGTGCCTAGTTACTATTACCCAAGTGGTCCAATTTTCATATTTTCCTATTGAAAAATGGAAGGAGGTTCCAACTTCCAAGTTCCAACGCATCCAAGGACACACGAGAACATTTGGATTCCATGTGCTAATTAAAGTTATAAAAGGTCAAAATTTGTTTGGTCCAGATTCCATAACCGTTTCTTCTTCCACATGGGTACATATTTGATTTTGGAGATGTACCTAGTACACTGATGATGATGGCAGTCATGGGTCCAATTTGAATGGGGTGCTACCCAGGGTTTTTTTTTTGACTTTTTGGTGCCAAATTGCACTCGAAAAAATAGTCTGGCTAGTAAATGTAAAAAAAAATGTAAAAAAACTTGGATGAAATCACCAAACAACTTTGAATTTTAAAAACTCTTAGATGAAATCGCCAGATAGTGGATGAAAATCTTAGTATACATCCAATATGTGGATGAATGTTGTAATTTGGAGCACCACTATAACATTTAATGTTGCCACTGTGGCACTTCGTAAAAATGAAAAAAAAGCCCTGGTGCCACCCTTCCCATGAAGTTGGCAAGCTGCCCCTCAATGATGGAGGTGTGTGTCCCACCCTCCTCCCGGTACAGCTTTGGCCGGTGCCGCCCCATTGCCCAGTAAAGTCAGAAAGAAGAGACAGGCTTGGGAACGGAATGGGTCAACTGAAGTTTGCAACCTCAATTGATAAATTCCACCGAATTCTGGTGTACCACTGGGTAAGTTAGACACGCTGCCAGGCGCCTTCAGTCCTTCAATCGCCAGCTTTCCGTCGAACCCTAAATGTTCGCCTATCCACTGTTCATCGTCTTCGTCGTGGACGATAAATATTCGAAAGAAGTGCATTTCATCCAATTAATATTTATTGAAGAAGCTTCAAGAAAGGTCTTGGAGAATCAATCAATACATCGATGGACATAACATTCTTAACCATCTGTGAGGTAGCTAGTCGCCAAAACTGCTTGGATTGTTGGACCAATAGCTAGTGTAGGTGCAATCTTTGGTTGTGCAGTGGAGAATGAAGTCACCCATCAACTCTTTTTCAACCTTTGAGGACAAGACCTATCCATTCATTGATAGAAAAGTGTACTTCATTCAATTAATACTATCCATTGAAGAAGCTTCAAGAAAGATCTTGGAGGATCAATATACATCGATGGACATAACATTCTCAAACCATCACCATGGTAGCTAGTTGTCGAAACTTGGCTTGGATTATTGGACCTATAGTTAGTGTAGGTGCATTCTTGCTTGCTGCATTGCAGAATGAAGTCACCCATCAATTGTTTTTCGGCCTTCGAGGACAAGACCTACCCATTCATCGATGATAATGAATATTTGGAAGAAGTGTACTTCATCCAATTAATACTATCCATTGAAGAAGCTTCGAGAAAGATCTTGGAGGATCAATATACATCGATGGGCATAACATTTATAACCATCAGTGAGGTAGCTAGTCGTTGAAACTCGGCTTGGATTAATGGGCCAATAGCTAGTGTAGGTGCATTCTTGGTTGCTACATTGCAGAATGAAGTCACCCATAAACTGTTTTTCGGCCTTCAAGAACAAAAACCTATCCGTTCATTGATCGATGGTGATGAATATTCAGAAAAGTGCACTTCATTCAATTACTATCAATTGAAGAAGCTTCAAGAAAGATCTTCAAGAATATACATCAATGGACATAACATTCTTAACCTTCACCAAGGGAGCTAGTTGCCAAAAGTACTTAGATTATTGGACCAATAGCTAGTGTAGGTGCATCCTTTGTTTTTGCATATGAGAATGGAGTCGTCCATCCACTATTTTGTTGGCCTTTGAGGGTTAACCTTGAAAGTACAAGACCTATTACCAAGGTACTTTGCCCCAAATGATAGGATTTATTCACCAATAGGTGCATTTCTTCATTTGTAGAGTAATCTAGCTTTCCAAGCCCTCACTGTTCACCTATCGGTTCAAAGTTGGTGGTGATGAATATTTGAAAAAGAATAATTTAAACTATTAGTATCCATTGAAGAAGATTCAAGAAAGATTTGGAAGAAATCAATGGACATAACATTTTTAATTCAGAACGGAGAATACCTATCACCAAATTACTTTGCCAAAGATTCATCATCATCAACTACAAATCAATAGACGCATTTTTCATGTCTAGAATAAACTTGGAAGTTATCCATGGCCAATTTTTGGCTTTGGCAATGTATTTCAATGTTTACACTTTTTTGGGGATTCCCTTCTCATTTTTTTCATATTGAAGGCACCTTCCAATATTTAAATAATGAAAACAGTCATTTTTTGCCCAAAATATTTCATTTCTAAATGAAATGTGAATGAAGTTGCCAAATTTGGATGAAAAATGTATGAATATTATTGAAAAGCATTTTTTTTAAAAAGATGAATGATTGAATGTGGAAATGCAGTGCTTCACCGAATTTTCAATTGCTATCTCAACACTTTATCAAAAAGTAAAAAAAATAACAACTACTGTTTACCATCCTCAAATTATGTAGCTATTTTACCCATCAAAGAAATATAAAATGTGACACTAAACATTATCTCCAATGCTTTTTGTTAGATTTTTCATCCAAATTTTGCTCTAAGAAGAAACTTTGCAAGTGACAATGTCATCCGCTTTGATTTTCATATGAGAGCAATCCAATTTCAACTTTTTTGAGTTTTAGGTTTAGTTTTTTCTTTGCAACTTTGACCACTTAAGATTTGAATGTAAATCCTAGCATCACTACAAGAATGTGAAATGTGGTTCTGAAGAACCTAACTATGGTTTGGTATAAGGTGAGATGTATTTGTTGAAGAGATGTGGGAGTCAAGAGAGAATTAATTCCAACTTTTTGGTGGATTGGCCTGAACTAAGGGCCTCTTCCTACTTGGTCTACTAAGGTTTACTTGTTTGAGATCCTAATTGTAAGGGTGCCCTTGCAATCAAATTCTTGCTTTGTGTAAATGAGAAGAAATTTGTTTAAGCATATGTAGGGTATTGTAGTGTAAAAGGTACCTTTACTTGTAGTTGGGTAGGTCTTGTTTTCCAATGGTCAATCAACAACTTTTTTACACAACATTTGTTTTAGATCCCTTTGCCTTTTCCAACATGCCCACACCTAGGTTGGTCCCTCCCTAGCTATGTTAACTCGAATCTTTGTAGTGATATGCTAGGAAAGAAAATTGTTTGTCTTTCTAACGTTTTTAGATAAGGAGATATAAAGGTTCATAAGATAGGGACTCCAAATTGCACCACTCACCCAAAAAACACCATTTCCACTAGATGTTATCCATTTAATCAATATCTATCTCCACTAAAGAAATGATTTTGCAATGGAATATCCAAATGAAACATTTTTTGGTGAGTTGAAATCCTCTTTCAGTTGCCAACATAAAAATACAAGATTTTGAGAAGTGAACTCTAATGATAATAATAAGCACTATAATTTGCATAAAAAAGTAGCGCTTTGGAGAGTCCCTACAAACTTAATTCTTCCTTGGCCGTTGAACGCTTCAATTCTTTCTTGTGCATGGATCGGCTCTCCCTCCGCCTAGCAATCAGCATCGAAGTCGGAGAAGCTTTCCTTGGAATTTTTGGGGCTGGCAGTGTACTTGACACGATGCAGTCTTCCCCATAAGTGAGTTAATTTCTTACCTTGAGGGCTGTGTTCACCCCGTATTTTTTGGCTATTTTTTGGCACAATTATCAATTGGTAGATGTGAGATTATTGACAACAGAGGAGCTGAAGGAGCTGAAGTGGAGAAAGTAATTCTACCAGTTTGAAGTAAGGTAGACTGCTCTTAAAGCGACCATTTAAGAGTTGATTGCGTTTTCATGGAAGCTAAACTCCTTGAAACAATTTTCAGTGAATTTTCATACGAAGAAAAAAGGAATTGGCATCTAACCCAAGTGGTTTCATATTTTTTGGACCTTCAAGGAATTAGTTACAAATTTTTGAAGTTGTAATGCAGTGGTCACTAAAAGCGACCACCTCCTGAAATGTACACCGCTGGTACATTGAAGAAAACAAAATGTACCTTCGTATCATCAAGAGCATGGGCGCTTTACAAGCAGACTCTCTTATGGATGATAGAGAGAAGGTGTGCAAAAAATTAGAACAACCCTCCTTGGATATTGGAAGAATTAAGAGTTTTTGTTGACAAAGTATACAATGTCACTGACAATGATGCCCATTAGATGTTTTTCAGGGCATTTAGAAGACTGTGAATTCCTGGGCTGTGGGACACATTGGGAACTCTAGAAAGTCTGCCACGTAGGCAGTTTGACGTGGCTGAGAGACTACCAAGTCAGATAATATTAATTCATTAAATATAGTTTAATATAATCTTTAATTTAATTTTTTTTAATTTATTTATTTTTTAAATTAGTTCTCAATTTTTTTATACTTTCTAAGTTTTATAATTTTTGTTTTTGTTTTTTAAATTCAAAATTTCAGACCAGCAATCGTTGATTACCTGCATAAGGAAAAGCCTCGAAACAGTCTCCTACGGGGCTGAAAAAACATCTAATGTATGAAAAATGTGCAAATACAAACGTGCAACATTAGCAAACTCATAAAAGATTCACTTTGAGGTCCTTTGTATTCCATAGATATTGCTTTCATGATTCGTACCGAACAATCAATAGTAGAAAATGCACCTCCAATTTGTGAAAATGCATGCTCTATTTGAAAAGCACTCAACATGGGTGTACACTAAATCTTCTACTTGAAATTGACACAAGAATAGTGGTGCTTCTTTCATGATTGATCAATGTTTATAAAAAAATAGTTGAAGTCAACATCTATGTGTAGCATAAGAAGAAAAAGGACTCAGAATAAACATGTAGTGGACCATAATGTATGAAAAACTAAAAAACATTGCCATGCATTGTTTTATATATTGTGTTCCTTTATAGCCATTTTCTTTCCGAAAAGTGCCTATCCGCATTGGTGCCATCTATATGTGTCATTTTTTTTCCCAAAAGCCACCAATGAAATTCAAGAAGTAGAAGGGACACATCTTTTGCACTTCTTTTTATGAATTATACAAAGACTAGTAGACATGCCTATGTACAAACACACAATCATACCTATTGCATGCAATTTTATTTCTCAAATCAGATAGTTTTGATTCATTATGTATAAAATGAATTAGTAACCTCAATTTCCTAACTCACTCTCAATTCTTCTTAAATTAAGAGTTATTTTTTTTTTCCAAAGTGTAGAAACTAGTTTTTGGTTGTGAGGACCTAAAAGGTTAATTATAGTGGAATTATGATCTCAAGGAAATGACCCCAAAGAAGATCCACATGATCAATTGTTAGTCTTCTCATGGAAATTTTGAGTTATCATTAGACCATAAATATATAGAGAGAGGGGTTGAGAACTACCAAACCCTTTTTAGTAGTATGACCTATATTCAAAAATAAAATTGAGAAGACAAGATATTCCAGGCCATCAAGGGTTGATTGCGAGGCTTTTCATTCATTTTTTATGAAGTGTCAAAGTGTCTATATTAAATATTATAGTGGTGCTCCAAATTACAACATTCATCCACATATTAGATGTACAATATGGTTTTCATCCACAATCTAGCGATTTCATCTAATTTTTTTAAAAATTCAAAGTTACTTGGTGATTTCATCTAAGATTTTTCTTAAGTTCAAAGTTGTTTGGGGATTTCATCCAACTTTTTTTACTCTTTTTTTTGTCATTTTTTAGCCAAATCATTTTTTTTGGTGCAATCTAACACCAAAAAAAAAAAAAAATAACCCTAGTTGACCGGGTAGCAGTAAGGTAGGAGGCTCAAACTCCGACTGGGCATTTAGAACCAAACATGAGACAGAGGTACATTTTGCTTTCTTTGATGTACAAAAATGTACAAACTGTGTACATTCTAGGAGGTGGTCGCTTTTAGAGGCCTATGGCATTTCAACTTCAAAATTTCATATCTAATTCCACAAAGCTCCAAAAAATATGAAACAACTTGAGCCACATGTCATTTCCTCTTGTCTTTCAACAAAAATTTACTGAAAAATATTTCAAGATGTTTTACCTCCCCAAAATTCAGTTTCAGTGCTCAGATGGTCGCTTTATGGACCTCCTACCTTACGAGTAAAGCTCAGTGTAATCCCACTTAAATTGCAGAATTCCATGCTGGAAGTGGGGTTTGAGCTTGGAATTGTGTGGGAAGATGTAATATGGAACAACCATTGGTCGGAGCATTGTTGAGTATAATCTTCCGGTCCCTAGCGAGCGGCGGGAGCCGCGAGTGGGGAACGGCAGATTATACTCAACAATGCTCCAACCAATGGTTGTTCCATTGCGTAATCAGGACCTGCGAGGTATTTTCTTGACCATGGGTCACCGTCCGTTTTAGGGTTTACGTAAGCTTTTTCAATGCTCTTTTTGGCATTTCATTTCTCCCTCGTTGACGCCTGCTCCGCTTCCACGTGTTGCTCTTGTCAAGTTGTGAGTTGTCGTTTGTACGTTGGCCTAAGCTACTACATGTGCGCGTTGCTTGTTCTTTGAAAATGGACAAAAATTAGGGCAAAAATGGGAGGATTATTCTGAATTGTGAAAAGACACCCAAAAAAGCTCATAATACTGAGCAGCAGCTGATTACGAGTTGGGGTTGGGGCTATTCAATTTTTTGCGGCCCAACCTCCTATGAACAAGTTATATCAGATCTTCATTTCTTTTTTTCCACGTGTCAAAACAATTTGAAAAAAAATTACATATCAAAACCACGATGATATGTCCTCATGGGAAAAAATTAAAGTTTCAGTAGAATACTTTATAGCATTCTGATTTAAGCATATGTACAAAGTACCACCTAATTGAACATCTATCATCAATTTTGTCAATGGTGTCATTTTCTCAAAGAGTGTAATTTTGTCGATCTCTTTTTCATAGGAAAGCTACATAAGTCTTATTTCATTTTCAACAATGGTGAAAATCAAAATTATTCCACACAATTGAGGTATTTTTCTTGTTACAGGACCTATTAGGAAAGCAAGAGCTATTCTCACCCCACTCCCCGTGGTCCTATAGGAGTCAATCCTTCAATGATGCTAATGTATGAACATAGAATGCGAGCAAATGAGCCTTGAACATAGGTAACTAAAGAACCTACAACCATTGAAGGTGCTTATAGCATAAGGACTTATAATATAGGTATCTAATAATCATGGAAGGTTGTTATAATATAGACACCTATAACATAGGTGTATGTGCTCATTGATGAAAGATGTTTGATTAGGTGGTACCTTAATACTTTGTGCTCATTATCCGAGGCTCACATATAGCCACCCACATTAACCTTTAAAGGCTTAGAAAACACATTTTGGATGGCAATATGTTTGTTTCTTGTTATTTACATCTATAGAAAGTGCATGAAATTCATTGAAGTATATGACAATAACAAAATGTTGATCCGGGTTCACTAGCTTATGGCACTTTTAATTTGGATCATTATAATTGCAACTCTTACATAAATAAGAAGTTGCAAAATGGGCACATATTTTACATATACAATTTTGCATTTTATCATGAGAAGGCAGAGAATGATGCTAAAATAATATTGAATGAGATATATTAATTGTTGAAGTTCTAATCCAATAGTATAAGTCCTACCATATTTTAATACATATTTTATATTTTATTAGTCAGATACATACCCCATATACATGGTGCCCTACAAACCTTCAAGAGTTCAATATTAATGCATTCAAATTCACATCATGAACACAAATAGCTATACCATATTGTACTACAAAATATAGTTCCCCTATTGATTTAGGAAAGAAAATATTAGAATTCTTAGTCAAACTAGCTTGCTTTTTAGCAAACTATCTCAAAATTCCCCCGGCCAACATGGATGGGTCAGCCTCACTTGCCGTGTCCAGTGAGTGAGTCAGGCCTTCCTCTTTGGCAAAGCACCCCACCGCAATTCCGCCTCAACATACAGGAACCAAATTCACATGGCCCCAAAAAGCGCCACCTCATTCACACAAAGTATGGAGAAGCATTAAATGCCTCTAAAGTATCTCAAAACATGTGAATAAAGACAAAATCAACCCATACCAAGCCACGGGCAAGACTCCCCATTTGGCTGTTTGCTCTCTACATTTGGCCGTTGCCATGTGTGCCGTGGGGAAAAAATTTGAACCGGGCCCAGCCAATGCCCGAGTTTGAGCCTTTCACAGTGCACAATGAGGATGCTTTTACAATGCAGATAAAGTAGGTTCTCCTATAAAATTGCCACTTTTTGCTAAAAGTTATGTGTATTCCCTATTTATTTATTAGATTGGTCAAATTTTCATATTTTCTTATTTGACACTTGCAAGGTTGTTCCAATACACACAAAAAAACGTGACATCTGGATACCGTATTCAAAAGTTATGAAGGATAATTGTTTAGTTTTACAACAACTCTTTTTACATAAGTACACACTTGATTTTAAAGATGTATAACAAGTGAAGATGGCGGTTTAGGGTTAGTGGTGCATTTTGGGGGTGCCACCTAAATAATGCACCATTTGCTACCCAATTCCGTTACCCTACTTTTGGCCTCAATTGTATCTAGAAAAAACATCCAAATCTGCCCATAAGAACTTGCAAATTTGTTCATTTTCTGACAATATCAATGCATTAATGATAAAATGGGATAAAGTGTGAATCTTTTATTGGTGAGTACTATGGTGCCAATAGATAGATGGAAAGGCACATATGGTTTATTTATGGGACATTTATGATTCCATTCTTTGGGTGGTTGTGCAATTTAAAGGCAATCTACTTCAAAAATTCACAGAAACTACAATTTCAATAGGAAATTTAAAATTCCAATTGGATTTGAAACAAGCACACTCTTCTAAAACAATATGTGACCCTCTTGGATGTGACCCTCTTGGAGTTAACCCCAAGGTATTTAGATTGCAAATCAGGGGGGCAATAGGCTTTTTTTAATCCTTGCAGGACGAGGTAGACGTTTTGCGTCCTTTGGACGACAAAAAACTCATTTGGTGAGTGGATACTCGCCAATTTTCATCTGTTACTTTTGTGAAAGTGACCACATATATGTCAATCATCATGGGAAGTCAAATTTAAAGTCTTTAATTGCTTCCATATTTTTAGGTAGGCCTAATTCTAGGAAGATAGTAAAGATTTTCACATGAAAGTGTTTTGAGCCCTGTTGCTCTTCTCGCAATTATTGAATGGTTAGCATCAAGTAAGGTAAAACAACCCATTCATTTGGTGTTATTTGACCCATAGTGGTCACCTATGAAGTGGCCCCATTGTGTTTTTTTTAGTTATATGAGATTTGGGTCACAATCAATGTCTTATATGATAGTGATGGAGTGATTAGTGACCACATAAGGGACTTCCAACTTTTTAGTGTGAAATTCATTACAAGGATTGACTTTTTAGGCATTCCATGTCATAAAATATTGTGATTGCATTAGGTGGTGAGATGACCATCATGGATTCAAATTTTGTTGGCTATGGGGTGGTCTATAGACCTTGTTGGGCCACGGAGAATTGAACACTTCAAAAATTCCTAACAAATTCATACTTTATCGAAAAAATATGATTTCAATTGCTCTCACTATTTCTCACACTTGTCTTTAAGTGGGGAAAAAATTGAAAAATTTCAACAGTTGCATGAGGCCAAACTCCAGATTATGACCACAATAGGCTGTCTTACCTTATTGGTTTGTACAATTTTTCCAAAGCTAAACATGTGCATGAACAATGTTTTTCCCCTCGGTGAAGTACACCCCACCTTTCCCTGCGGTGATAGGTCCGTCCTTTAAGGGTTAATAACTTATAGCTTTTTCCAATGCAAGGCCTGAACTCCGTCCTGCGCCCCACCCTTTCAGTTGGCCCAGGGACCCAAAAGTTTGCTGCTTGCTGACCAAACACAAGTGTCGATGACTTGCTCTCTCCATGTTGTCAACTAGTCAACGTCGACAACATGGACTCCAAGTGTCAACATTGGAAGCAAGCTTGAAGGACATTCAGCATCCACACCCTTTCACATAATTTTAATTGAGGGAGTCTGCTCTTAAAGCAACCATTTAACAACTGGAAGTTTGGGGAAGTTGAGCTGTTGGAAACAATTTTCAGTAAATTTTTGTAGGAAGAAAAATGGAATTGGCATTTAACCCAAGTCATTTCATATTTTTTGAACTTTCATGGAATTAGTTACCAATTTTTGAAGTTGAAATACAATGGTCACTAGAAGCAAACATGCCACCTCCTGAAATGTACTCTATTTGTACATTGAAGAAAGAAAATTGTACCTCTATGTCATGATTGTTTTTAGAGCATGGATGTTTTTAGACCAAACTACTTTAACCCATAAGTGTTTCCAAGTCCAACAATCAATTGGATGATGAAAAGAAAACTTGATAACATGTGACTAGAATAAACACACCTCAATACCTAAATGTTTCACGTGGGGCTCAATAAATGTAGGAATTTTTCCAAAATTAATCTCCATTTTTGGGGGGAGACAACCCATTTCCGACCACTTAAACAATTGAGCATATCTAGTGCGGGTATGTTGAGGGGAAATTTTTTCCCATGTACAGAAATAGATTTGAAAAGAAAAATTATCATGAATCTTTAGCTAAAAGATTCATGGTGGTTTTCAAAATTGTAATTCTGAGAATAAAATTATCATGAATGTTTTTGCTCAATATTTTCTTCGTCCCACTTTGGTTGTATAGGTCTTCCTATTTATGTCTAAGGGATAGTTGCAAAATCAACTAAGGGATGGTTGTAATATCAAGAGACTTGTAGCCAATTGTAATGCACCACAACTATGTTGTGAATTGTACCATAATTGATCACTAAGGTATGAGCATTGAGTGACGTCATCGTACTTAATGACATCAAATTCTATGTAAGGCATTGATTTTAGGACATAAATGTATGAAGTCTATAGATAGCTTATCATTCAGGTCAAATAAAATAAGCCATCTATGGTCTAACTACATTTATGTTCTCAAATGACTACCATTTGTAGGAATTGATGACATTAGGTACAACGACACTATTGGATCCTCCTACCTTACTCATTTCTACTACTCAAAACCATAGCACCCTACATTTCTAGAAGGGGAATCAAGAATGAGTTGCCTTCCATACATGTGATAATTGAGATGGTGGTTGAAAATGCTGAACTCCATGTGTATATAATACACAATAGAACTTCTAAGGTAGAGATACCATAAACTATGTTGGTAAGTCCCATAACATAAGTCATGTAAATCAAAATTTTCAAATTGTCTATTACCACCTAGGATCAAGATATATATTCCAAAGACTACCTAATTTTTTTGTCAAATTATTTTTCATCATTGCAATTTTCTTGAAAACGATGAATTTATACATTCAATTAGATTGTTTGCTTGTTACAATGAGATCTCAAGAACTGTGCATCTCCGTCTCTCATGTAGTTTCAACTGAAGTCTGTTGCCTCCAAATTAAAGTTTGGAATACTAGCTTGAAGACTGTCTCCAGTGTGTTTCCAAGGTGACATTTGAAACTCTCCCTCATACAATAAGGTTGAGCCACCCATTCCCAATCAGGGTCCAATTACCAACCATTAGAATGACGTATTTCCAACCAAGGCCAGAATGTTTTTTTTTTCTCGTTTTCAAAGTTGGGACTAAAAGTTCATAACACATGTTTCAACTTAGTGCGCTAAAAAGTAGGAAAAAGTGAGTGGAAAAGTAGTTTTTTGAGTGATCAGAATTGAAAGACTCTAGTGATTGGCAATGTGTCCAACACACTTTTTGCCTTTGAAAATTCATAGTAATTTCAATTCATGTGATAAAATTACCAAATTTTTTGCAATCCCCATCATTTCTATCATTGCACCTATGAAAATATTTGCTTTGTGTTGCACTACACCAAATCATGTCTAGAATTGCTTAAGTGAATTGCTTATGGGTGGCTCAACCTTAGTCCCATGCTTGGGTTACACTGTTTTCTCATATAATTTTTATGTTATTTTATTTTGGCCGTGAAATGTGTCGCTGGAGAGGGTGTGCATCTTTTTACAATTTCTTAGGGCTTGACAACATGCGCAATTTGAGCTTCGGGTTTTTTTCTTTTCAAGTATAACATTTATCTGTTATTTTTCAGCATATTGGGTATTGAAATGTGCCAATAAAAAGGACGGGTGTTTCTGAATTCTTGAGTTTCTAGAGTGTTTGCAATGTGAATTTGGAGCTTCAAGTTTTGGTGTTTTGCTTGTAAATTTTAAAATATATTTTAAAGCAATTTTGACTGTAAAATGTGCCGGCAGAGAGGACAAGATATTTTGAAATCTCAAGGTCTTTATGTATTTGCAATTTAAAGTTCGATTGCAAAGATGTGATGTTTTACAATATGAATTATGTTTGTTTTCCAGCTATTTTGATTGTGAAATGTGGTGGTGGAGAAAACGGGCATTTATTGAATTCTTATGGTTTGCACAGATCTTAGGTAATGAGGCCTGGAGACCTCAATTAGATAAGAATGGCGAGAACTTCCTCAAATCTTCATTTACAGAAGAACGCCAATTATTAGTTAGCTCCTACTTGGCAAGAGGTGGGCCAGAAAGTTATACTCATAAATGGTTGTAATAGTGCTCTTATCCTTGATGCCACATCACCAACCACGTAGGTTGGGTGATTACTAAAGTATGCAGGTGCGAATACACTACCATGTCCAGTGCCAAAAATTACCTAAGTTCGCCACCATAAGGTCAAGTGGGAATGTACCTAAAGTGACAATTTTGAATTTTTGAGTTATTATGAGATCTGAAATCGGTACAGTATAAAAGAAAGACTTCAACAACATACTAATGATAACAACATTCTAATGATAGCAACATTGACCATCACTTTTGTGGCAATTACAAATGACATACCAATGGCTGAGACAACGTCACATGGCATACTAGCTCCTACAAAGGGAGCTGCCTCCAATAGATAGTCCTATTAATTACTATGGCTCCTTCTGAAATATTTACAATGTCTACTCAGAACTTAAACATCATCGGTAACTACGCATAATTATTCAAGTCAAAAGAGGAGCTCAAAATATAATGCTTACTTGTGATCGAAATTCAGCCTCCGTTCACTTGCTCTCTGGAGTGGTGGAAATAGATTTGAGTTTGGCATTGTGAATGGCAATGCCAGAAATAAATTTTCGGCTGTGGAGACACAAGTCCCATCTGTTTAAGTGACAGGCTTGAACATGGGCCAATTGGCCGGATGCACATCTTCAATTGGTACCAACTCTTGTAAACCTCCGTAAGGAACCGGAATGTCTTCCTTGTTGATATCTCTCAAAAGAGTTTCTTGTATTGCAGCATCATCCACGAACATGATCTGCAAACCCCAAAATAAAAGAAAGAAACAAAGAAATGATTAATTAATTAATTAACCCTTGAACGACGAAGTGGACGTTTTGCATGCGTCCTATGGATGACAAAGAATCAATCTATGTAGGACAGAAGTGCAACTATTCCTCAGAATTCTTGTGTGGGAAGAGGAGATCTTCTACATACTTTGACTTCCAACGAGTACTTTTGGATTATTTTAAACTAGTGATTATTTCAAAATGGATGGTTTCCACGGTCACCAGTCCGTCCTTCGAGGGTTAAAACAATCCTTCTATTGTCAATGTAAAGGCTAAGTTCACAAATTGGTGTTAACATCCTACTTGTGAGAAGAAAATAATTGAAACGAAGTTGTAAAGCCTTTTGGTTTTAGGAGAATCCAGTCGTTACCTTTGCTTTTGTGACTGGGTCTAGGAAGGGAATCATCACCTTCCAAGCACCCCAAAAGATTGTAGGGGCGCTCAAAACGTAYACCCTTCCCAGTCTTTCTGGATAGTAAGCCTGCAAGTCCCATTAACAGAMTTAAGCTTTTGGCATGAAATTTTTCAAAAAGAATTCTTCCTTTGCCCCATTTCATGAACTTTCAAGTAATTGTGTTTGGAAGAAGAATAAATTCTCATGACATCTTTCATGTAGCACATAGGRTGCTTGAATCACGYTTCAATACAAAAGTARACTCCTTAATGTTTCTCTAGTATGGTGGTAACCACTTGCTCTAATTCAGTGCCTTTCCTCTACTGTGGTAAACCTCAAACAAGGTACCGGAAAAAGGAATAGAAATGCAGAATAATTGGATGCAGCAGTTCAGGACCAGAAATGAGTACAAAGCTTCATAGATCTTGAATGAAAAAGGGTGAAGAAAGCAGGGGTCAAGGATATCACTACCTGTAGACAATCATAAGCACCGAGCCATCCGCGCACGTCCAGATTCTTGAATTTCACGCTCTTCAGGTCCGCAATAACAGTAAACTTTTCCTCCCCAGGCGGCAAACTGCAAAAAACAACAACCCTTTTATTCAACGAAGTTGCTCTGGAAAACTGACGTCTACTAATCTCTCTTGCTTGGTGTCAATCCGATTTTTCTTTGGTGACAATCTTGCAGTACAAAAGATGTTACCAGAGAAAAGAACTGGCCAGCTCTTCAAACAATAATGAAAGCAACTGGAGTAAGCAGTCATAGGTCAATGAGATCAAACCCCTTGGGAACCCTCATTTTTAGTGAAAAATTTGATTAGAACCTAGCTGGACGTTAAATCGTCCTCACGAACTGGGCCCCGCAGGAGCCCCGGGGGTAATGTTTGAGGGTAAAAGTAAATAAAAGCCCCCTAGATTGGGCCATCACTAGGGTATATTCTCTAGCCCTCCTAGCTAATTTGGGGTCCCTGATTGCAAATATGAATTCAGAAATTGCAAAAAAAAAAATTTGCAAAAAATAGAACATTCCTGCATTTTCCCCAATGGTAAATCTAGCCTGCGGGGCCCAGTTCGTGAGGACGATTTAATGGTCCCCTAGAACCTAAACGAGATGGCCTGCCCGTCTTAGTAAACATTTAGGATTTGTGCTTTATGAGGGTTTTTTAAGAGTATTCTAAAGTCAGATTCAAGGGTCTTCATCTGTCAGGGTCTTAAAAAGCATTAAACCAGGAGGAAAAAGTTCTATAGTATGCTGAATTTCCTCCTACAGGTCCCTCTAAAGTACAAACTAGCCAGCAACTGCAAATTAATATACGGTGCTGCAGACATTAATCACAAACAGCCTGCCATTAATAGCGCCCTCCCATTTCATAACGCGTAGGTGAGTAGAGTTTTTAACCGATAAACGACGCCACTGACGTTTGACAGAAGTGCAACTATTCATCCTCGGAATTAGGGGTGGAAGGGGAGATCTTCTACAGTAGCTGGACTTTTTTTTTATTACCAATGATTCCCACGGTATCAAAATGGATTTTTGACATTTCTATCATGGACTGATGGTCACCAGTCCATGATAGAACGTCCTTTAAGGGTTAAGCTAATCTTTAAAAACTTTATGGATTGAGGAAATACCTGACAATAAGCTTGTCCAATAGAAAAGTGACAATCTCTGCCACACAACAGAAATATTAAAACCAAGYCTCAGTGGAAATTTCTGTGCACACCAGAAGTCAGTGATTTGAAGGTCTGGCAAATCTCCGTAAATAACATTAATTCTTATCCAGAATGTAAGCTRACCTAATCAACATTGCATTAGCGTAACATGATTGCAAACGGATGGATAATTCAAGAAGAATCAAGATATCTGAGGTGGTTTAAATCTCTAAAATGTCGCTTTCCTCTCTGAGTTCAAGAGTGGAAGCTTGTTACTCAGCATACTATTAGAGGCAAGCGTCCTTCCCGCCAACCACAGCGCAAAAGGGTGCTCTAGAATGTTCAAATGCTATGAGGGATASTAAGGGAACTCACTTTTGAATGGATCGATGCTTTTCCTGGCGAAATGCTGCCTTCCTACAAACACGGCGATTGGGCGACCTTGCCGGTCTCGCCCTTGCATATAAAATTTTTTGGCTGCAAGCTCCTCCTTTATCTCGTCCTCTTGCACGTGCCCCACAGGAAAATATTCTCGTCGCCATTTCTGGTGGTCGGCAAACAATTTGGAAGCTTTCGTAACGTCCATGGACCTCGCTCGCAGGAAGCGCATCAAAGTTGCGTCATCTACGTCCTGGAACCCCATCACACAACATAACCTCATGCCCCCATCTCAACACTGGCAAGTGGACCAGACTAGCAGGCAGTGTAGAAGACCTTGAAGAAGTAAGCAATATACTTGCAAACTAGAGCACAGGTAACTATGAAGAAGGTTACAAAAGTTGTTTACTCAAACACTAGCAATCCRCAAAACTCTTGGAGGCTAAGTTTGGAAAGGAAAATCATTTAGATAGTGAAAGTCCAACATAGACATTCATGAACAAAACAAGTCAAGTCGCCATTCGTTTTCACAAGGAAAAAAAAAATCCCATCCTCGCACTAAGCTCCAAGTAAAACCACACCCTAAACTGAACCTGTCAAAAAAAGCTTTACCTTAGATTCCGGGTCTAGAACGGCAATCTTCTCTCGCATTTGCTTCAGAAGCTCGATTTCTTTCGCTGATCGCTCTTTCGGAGCGACAACGTTATTCTTCTGAGTCGCGGCCTGAACCTCCAATCCATTAGCTCCCGTCATTTCAATTGCTGCTAATTGATAATGTTCAAAATCCGGCTATGGCTGCACACATMCCGCCACAGGTCAGTCGAAGCAGCGAATTTCTCACCTTAGGGTTTCTCTCTCGCCTTACCCAAATCCACTCCGACATCTAAGGCGGTTTCACATCGACCAAGCGCTAGAAATCACCAACTCACGAACCACGTTACCTCAAAACACAACACAGAGCGACAACAACAAAGCGCACGACCTCGTAGCTACATTCCACATCGAACCAGACCTCGAAACAACAGTCAAAAACGACGACGAGGCTTTAATAAATAATWCTCTGGCGACGAGGCGTTAATCAACATTACTCTACAGCAGTTGACCTGACTACATCACGAAGAATACAATGACCACGAGAGTACCTGAGCTCCATACAACTAGAATTAAGGTATCCTGAAGAAAACAAGAATGCGAATTTGCACCACGCACCTAGTACTCCTGCTGCAAAAAGCAGCGAGACACTACCATACAAGTGGCAACAAATCTAAGGTCTCCCAATCTCAATGCACGGGATCTCTCAAGTAAAGTCACGTTTGACGGGGGGGAGCGGTCAAGTGCGACGGGGAAGCTGCAAATATCATAGCCGAAAGACAAGGAATCAACCTCGAAGCTTCGATGCGAAAAACGCAAACACTGGAGCTCAGGATGGAGATGGAGTTGGCTTTGATCCGGTTCTAGTGGGAATCGGATCCAGTGCTTGGAAAGAAGCTAAGATTGATCGTGCCCGTTTGCCATTGATAGAGTACTGCGATGCGCAGTATCTGCGGACTACAAAAGCCATGTACGAGGAGTAAGACACCTGCACAACCTACACTACATAGTGAAATTAGGTTGCCCCTCACTAATTTATCGACATGCCACACTATTTAAATATTTATGGCTAATGTACAAGAATGCACCACTTCTGAATTAGTTACTGGAGTAAGTGGGACTCATGAACCTCCATGTGTACAAACGAAAGTATTTGTAGAAATATTTGTTGACTTTGATGACTTGTGGAGTAACTTTTGAGGGGGGTAAGGCAACCTAATTGTAAAAGCAATCTAATTTCACTATTTAGTGCAACTGAAATGTTTTGAAGATTTTCTAATGACTTAGAAATGTTTAGGATGAGGTTCCGAAYGAGAAGAAGAAGATTTTTGGAAATGGATTGGGTAGGAAACTTAAATATGGGCATTTTGGCCGTCCGTCCTAGAAGTATGTAGGAAACTTACCGATTTAGAGGCCTTTTTTTTCATTGGCGGGCAGCTGACCGGACACATACTTTATAGGAAATATTTGTTACCATGTGCTTAGTATTCTACTGTACAAACTATCCTTCATTCATTGTGGCTAGCTTTCACCTAATAATAATTGGCTTTTATTGTTCTCCTACTTTGTTTTACCATTGGGTTTTTCTCGCCGAGGTATTGGGGCCATCAATGGGTTCCATCCAACCAATTTGAAGCGCAAATCACTTTAGAATTTTCAGACAATTTGAAGATGACGTCTCCAAGCTCTAAGGTAGGATGCTCTAAAACCGTTAACATGTAGTACGCTTGTTCATTCTAAGGTAGAAATGTCGTCCCACAAGACATGTCTTATTTTTTGTGACCTAAAAAATAAGTCATGTACTACATAGCAACCTTATTAACCTTAAATGAACATACGTCATGGATGTTAACGGTTTTAGAGCGCAATCGGTTTTAGAGCCATCCACTATACATGTTGCAYTCTATGATGGCGTATTATGGAAGGATTGCTTGCATAGAAGCTTCTCACTCTGCCCGCCCTCATTGACATGGCAACATATAAGTGAACAACAAGTATTGTTCCTTGTATGCTAACCCCTCTTTTTATTTGAATGCTTCAAGTGGACCTAGTGTGTGTAATAGTGCATCTTGCTCCTTTGGGGCACTTGAGAATGATGGTAGTCATGGTTCTAAGATTTCTTGATTTGCAGTGGCAACCATACTAACTAGCCTATGTCCGAAAAATGCTTGGATCCTCTTTTTGATCCTTGTATTTTCCTAAGGCTAATCCTTAGCCCCAAATGAGCTTGGCCAAGTTCAACTCTTCAGTTGCTGTGCTCGTATTTTTGGGGTTTGTACCCGGAAGTCAGCCTGAAAAGTGAATGAAAATTTTAGGGGTTGAATCCTCCATTTTTGAATTTGATTAGGCAATTTGCCGGATTTTTGGATTTTCATTTGTCAAATTTTCTTGAATGTGGAAAATGGGTTCAGTTTTGTGTTTTCGTGGTGGGGCCGATTTCACTACAGAAACTTCCAAGACCTGCCTGATGACTCCAAGAATCCCTGTGACTTTTGATCTTTTTTTCTGTTTAGTTTATTCCTTGGCGCAAGATTCAAATGTGGTAGACAGGCAGGAGTCTGTGCCCTTCAGTTCCGCATGGGGTTGCAAACTTGCATTTCATTGGTTCTTCTTGGATGCAATGAGGTCACCCCTGGTTTGCAATGAGATCACCCGCCGCTTGTTTGTTCAATCCCCAAGAACAAATAAAATAAAATAAAGTTCAACTAAAATATACTGTAACTGCAAAGGACTGTACAACTTTACTTATTAAAACCCGCAAAAGCTAAAAAACTTTGGAGGACGTGAAACGTCGGTTTTCTGGAAATGAAAGGCGGACGGAAGCAACTGCAGAAGCACGACAGGCATCTTCTTCCAATCCCCAGATGCTGCATCCGCGCATCTCGCGCATCCGGAAAAGCAAGAGATGATGCAGCGAGTCAGCGAGTTCTGCGCCGGGGAATCGCGAGATTCGAAACCCTAAACCCTAGGTGGAGGGTGGAGGATGGATGGTGATGATGGATGGTGATGATGGATGATGGACGGTGAGGATGATGATGATGGACGGTGAGGATGATGATGATGGATGATGATGATGATGGATGATGGACGGTGAGGATGATGGATGATGGATGATGGACGATGAGGATGATGGATGATGGATGATGGACGATGAGGATGATGGATGATGGTGAAAGTCTTCGAAAATGCATTTCATCCTTTTATTATTGAGTTAGGATGTTTGTTTTGTTTGTTTGTTTGTTTTGTTTGTTTGTTTTATGGTGAGATCTTGTAGACCATGTACTTGTGAGTCACATTCTTGGTACCATTGGAAAGCTCCCCGCAAGGACGAGTACATGGGCTTCGTTCCGTGCCATTTGGACCTCAATCATTGAATGCCCGAGGCACCAAAATCTGTTGTTTGCAAAACTTTGAAGTTCAACAAAACCTAACCAAGTTGCTATTTTTGGTAGATTATATTTTGGAAAACCTCTTTTTGAGGTCTAGTCTTAGCATCAAAAATACAATTTTGAAAATACTTCATTGTGATTTTTCAAGTCAAGATTTTGCATAAGAGTGTCCATTGCAATCTTGACTTTCCCTAGTGTTGAGGGAGCTTGGAAATGAGCCTCAAATACACTAAGGTAAGACAGCCATTGTGGTGAGAATTTGGAGTTTGGCCTCACGCTACTGTTGAAAATTTTCAATTTTTTCCCCATTTAAGGACAAGTGTGAGAAACAGCAAGTGCAATTCATATTATATGTTTTCAATAAAGTACGAATTTGCTAGGAATTTTTGAAGTGTTCAGTTTTCCATGGCCCAACAGGATCTTTAGACCACCTCATAGCCAACAAAATTTGAATCCATGATGGTCATCTCACTACCTAATGCAATCATAATATTTTCTAACATGGAATGCCTAAAAAGTCAATCCTTGTAATGAATTTCACACTGAAAAGTTGGAAGTGCCTTATGTGGTCACTAATCACTCCATCACTATCATGTAAGACATTGATTGTGGCCAGGATCTTAGAAAACTAAAAAAAAACAATGGGGCCACTTCATAGGTGACCACTATGGATGAAATAATAGCAATGGGCTATCTTACCTTAGAGCTTGGAGAAAAAAACACATTAGAAATCCATTTAAAAAAAAACTAGAGTTGATTTTGAGAAGCCATAAATTGATTGGAGTCGTGCATGTTAGGACTTTCAATCTTGTATTTTTTTGGTGACCAACTTTTAAGATTTGACATGTGAACAGAGGATTGAAAGACTTTGACTCACTTTTTCATTTTTAATACCCTCATGATCAAACATTATAATCTTTCAATCCATAAGTCACAAGTCCAATGAACATGGAATTTTTATTGAAAATGTCTAACTTTATGGTAATCATACCCCCTATTTTATAGAATTAAAAAAAATCATTTTGTATTGAGATTTTTTTTGTTCATATGTCACACTTTGAGGTTTAAGTTAGAGGTTTTTACTACGTTACGAGTCTCCAAATTTAACAATTTGAAGCTGAAACTTTCATAGTCTATTTGAATAGTAGGAAAGCATGTATCTACAAAATGAAATCTGAAAATATGTTATTTTATGTCCTCCACATGACTTCAAACAACACTCCCATTGCGCACAATTTTTTAGCATTGAAAATGGTTCTTAGATCATTTTTTTGGTGAATCACATCACCATCAATTCTTCCCAAATGGCCAATTTTTTTTCTTAAATTGCTTTTGCTATTATTTATAAGTTAAAATGTAAAATTCTCGATGAAATTACAATGCATGTATCTATTTTCATAAGATTTTGCACTTTTCTTGTTCTCCTACTTAAAGAATTTTTCTATGCTTTTCCTTCCTAGAATACCTTCTTCATAAAGGTTTGTACGTGAAACATATTCACTTTTTTTTAAAGTACTCTTGAAGAAAAAAATTAGAATACTAACTGTAAAAAAAACTTGACGCTTTTGGCACATCCTTCCTAGCAATGACCCTTTTGTAAGTAGGGAGAAACTACATTGATGAGTAGCCTTGCACTATCATCAAACTAAAAAAAAAAAAAAAAAAATCTCAAGTCCAATGTTTAATAGAGTTTTTAGAAACAAGTTGGAGAGTTGCCTCTCCCACTTTTCATAAGTCTTTCCTAAAATTTAGCTACAAAACCATTTGGATTCTTGCCTTGCAAATATGTACATTTCCACTTAGAATCTAGAATATATTTTTCTTTTATGCAAATTAAGCTTGGCCGATTTTCATACATAGAAGTCCACACTAATTAAGGTAGGTGGTCCATAAAGAGCCCATCAAAGAATTGATCGCATTTAAACTCCTTGAAATGTTTTTCAATAAATTTTTATTGAAAAAAATGGAACTAGCATCAGAACCTACAATAGTCATTTCCTACTTTGTGGAACTTTGTGTAAAAAATTAGCTACAAATTTTTGAAGTTGGATTAAAAGCAATGGTCATTGAAAGCATCCACATCTTGAAATTTATATTGTTTGTATATTGATAACGCATTGAAGTCAGCAATATATACTTATGTGTTAGTGGACGCCTTTAGTGGACGCCTTTAGAGCTTAGACCTATTTGAGGACCTCTTCCCTCTCCTCTTACTTCAATGCTTCATCAATGTTTAAATAGTGTACATTTTAGGAGGTGAACACTTTTAGTGACCATTGTTTTTCAACTTCAAAGATTTGTAATTAATTCTTGAGACAAATGTCTATAAATTATTGGAAATGACTAGAGTTAAATGCCCCTTCTTATTTTTTTTAAGAAAAAACTCATTGAACAATTGAGTTATTCGTAAAGTACACTAAACCGGGGTTTAAACCCATGAGTTTTGTGAAAAATCTGGTTGAGTTTTAAAAAAAAGTTGAAATAAAAGTGGGTATGAAACTTATTTTTCCATCAAAATGGTGCCAAAAAAAGTATGGTCCCCACTTTTGAAGTCGTGTGACATAAGTATCTTGCAAAAAAGTTTGATGCTTCAACTATAGTTGCCTTCTCAACTTCAAAAAAAGTCATGCCCAAAGTGGGGGGACTTTACAAATAACTCAAATGTATCAAAAAAAAAAAACTCTTGGAAATTGTGAATTAGTTGGTAAATGAATGCTTTCAAGATCTCTTATGTACATCTAGGAGTGATTCCAATAGGATGCATGTTTTCTAAAGAAGATATAGTAGACCAACAAAAGATGAGCAAAAGATCCATTGTGGATACATGAATAATGATCCATCAAAGTCTTGCATCAATCCATGACAATTTTTTTCAATAAATGCTTTTTGGCCTTTATTAGGTTGAATTAGTGGCCATCACTATCTTGGATGATGGTGATGGAGTGATTAGTGATTGTAATAAGAACCTCCACCTTTTGACTATATATTAGTTATAAGAAGTGACATTTTTAGGCCTTCATGTTGTGGCCATCTTTGGAAATATTGTGATTGCTTTATGTGAGTAAAATGACTAGTTATTATAGACATGGTGAATATTGAAACATTATTTGTGGCCTAAATGTTTTTTTGACAAGGTATGAATTTGTTATGAATTTTTGTTTACTTGCACAATCTATATAATTATGTTGGATTTTTAGAACTTTTTGTTTATATTTTGTGGTTGGAATATTTTTTCTCTGAACACCTTTTCTCSAGAAATTTAATACAATTTCAATTCTATACTAAAGATTTGGAAATTTCTTACTTATAAAAGAGATGTTATTTCATCTTTAAGATTTTTTGTTTTAACCCCTAAAGTCTCTTGACTATGTTCTCACCAAAAATGCTTCAAAACTTCCATTTCTAGTACAAGTACCAAATTTTTGAAAAATATCATTTTTTGACACATGTAATCGTAGGATCTTATAGTACTCTAGTTTGAGAATATGTGGAAAAAATTTCAGAAATTACCACCATGTAGATTGCAAGATAGTAGCATTTGAAGTGGCAAAAATCCTCTTTTGGGGCCCTGCAAAAAACTAGGCAGCTGCACTTCGCAAGGTCAAATCATTATGAAAAAATGTCCAAAATGGTTGTGGTTCTTTGGATTCATTCTTCAGGGCAAGTTGGCTACATACATGAAAATTTTCAAATCATTTGGAGTTGTACAACATATAGGAAAAAAATAGTAAGTAGAAAGAAGTAGAGAATGATTCAAAATACTAAATTGTTAATAAATTAGTTATAAAATTAAAAAACTCCAATCCAAATGGTTAAATTGTTGCAATAAACAATCTACATCAAATAGCATTATTTTTTTTCAAAAATATTGAAATTTCAGTAAAATAAAGGAATTCAAAGTTTTTTTTGGTGTAGGGATTCCATAACTCCCAGCAAACTAGTCAGAAAGCCTTATAACTTTCATGAATCTCAACTATTGAAATGCAATGATCAAAGCTTTTTGAGTCTGTACATATAAATCTGAAGAATGAATTTCAAATTTTCATTTCTTAAAAAAGTGATTTTTTCAGATCTGTCCGGACTGCCCGAGTTGAGAAACAAACAACATATTATGCAAAAACTTTTGACTCATATTTCCAAATGTCATGAAATTTGTGCATATGAAAGATATTCCTCATCCCCACATTCTATTAAAATTTCAGCCCAAAATATGGAAATCTCCAGTTACACGTACCTGCCCAAAATTTCTATGTTGCCAAAAAAACGCATGTTGGTCCTTTAGGGGTTAATCTTACAAATAGGTATTTGAAGCATAGTATAAAAGATTTTAAGGTTTGAATACATAGATTGAAAAAATACAGAGGCTACAATATACCATGTCAAAGAAAACAAAATCATGCAACTGGAACGTCACATTGAATTGTAAATTGGACCAATTCAAAATCAACCTAAGACCTAGTGCAAAAAAGAGGACAATTATGCCCATGCTATAAAAAACTAGCTAACTAGTGCCAGTCACTATTACCATGATCTTCTTGTAGTAAGATCATTGAAAGAAAACTTACACCAATGAAGTAGGAGATTGAAGGTACCTGCCGCCTATGGTAGAGCTATGTGAGAACTCAAATGAATGATAAAGTCATGCTTATCATCATGATGGAAGATACATTTTCTATGTCTTGAATATGTTGCAATAGTCTATTTATTTCTCCCATAAGAAGTCAAGCCTTGGAATTGAGAAGGCAACAAAAGAATTCTAATTGAAGCAAACTCACAATCATTGCCATTTTAATTTCTAGTTCTTTTTTTGCAACTATATATGGATTCTTGGTGGTGTTACAATTCAAATGTTCAGACTTGCTTGATGGTTGGAAAGTCTTAAGCAGTCTTGAACCTACCATACTAAAGAATAACGACCATCTTCATTATTATGTTGAACCATGAAAAAATAACACACGATCCTTGGGTTCCAAGGTCTACAAATTCAAGGGGTGCCTTCCATACACTACTTTCAATACCAAGATGCCAAAACTATGAACATCCAATTCGTTGAAGGCTTTGTCCTTGTATGGCAATTGAGGAGCCATGTAGCCAAATGTACCCATGACCAAAGTGGTCTTCTCCAATTTGTGGTGGTTCCATCAAACGAGAGAGTCTAAAGTCTCCAATATGGGCTTTGAAATCCACATCATATTCAACAACAAATTATTAGACTTGATGTCACGGGGAAAATACAATGCAAGCAATCTTCATACAAGTATTTTAGGATTGCACCCACTTCTTCAAGAATAGAATGTTGCATTTTCAATGAAAATGTGTTGGCTACTGTTTTTGTAAAGCCAATCATTGAGAGTTCCTTCGGACATTTATTCATATACCAATAGCAATTTGCTTGTATCTTGACCCCATCCTTGCAACTACACCACATTTCGATGTCACATTTGGCCTAAAATTGCCACTTCAACATGAAAAAGGGATTCAATTTGTGGAATTTGTGGAATTTTTTTTTTACAACAACCTTAAACACTAGCACTTGAATCAAACATGGATTTCAAGAACATTAAGTTGAATTGAATTTTTTTCAATTTAAAAATAATCATCTTACAAAGAGGCAACGTGACTATTCAACATTAATTACAGATGCAATTTATGAACATGCCTACATCATGTATCATTTGGAAGGAGCTTTTGTTGTTGTTTAGGACTATCATCAGATGCAAGTTTCACAACATTGGCAAACCGCAACGAAAGCATAGGAACCACTAGAGTCCAAACATGATTGACTATTTAGTGCTCATCCCACCCCCTCATCAAGATTGATGACCAAAATTCATGTGAAAATCATTCCTCTCATCTTCCAAATAGCCTTTATAAACAACTCAAGATTGCCAAGTCCTAGCACCTTTCTTTCATCAAATTTGTTTGTTACCGGCCTTGTAGAGCCCATTATACCAGAAGACACGTGCTCTTGTGGAATAACCCAAAGCAATGTACATAAGGTAGGCACCCAACAATTGCCCCTAATCTAAAACAACCATCTTCAAGACGCTATAGGATCAAACTTTGCCCCTTCATAACTTCTGCATATTGTATCCAAATGTCACATTCTTTGGTGCATTAGAACCTCCTTTCACTTGCCAACAAGACAATATGAAAATCTGACTAGCCTAATAATAGTAACTAGGCGCAATACCAATTTGTGATGGTTTTGGTTGTACCCACCTTAATTGGGGGATGCCAATATTTTTAAATGAAAAGACGGATCAGAGAATCACCAACTGAAGGAGGCAAGCGCTCCAAATAGAACTCCTGCAGTGACACGAACCCACGTACACGTTTTCTACTTCAAATACTGAAGCCTGAGTTGGCACTTTGACTCTATATCCTGGTACAGTACTGAAGAAGCTCCAGGACAAAAGCAATTAAGCTCATGCTCTTCCAAACGGTGGACATCTGAGCTTCCCCATAACAAACTAGAGCACCACCTCGATCGTCTTCGATCCATCTCGCAAATTCGTAATTGGAAGTGAGCAACAATGGCTGGACTGGCTTGGGATTTGACGGATCTTAATTCGAGAGCCTGGGATGAGCCAGTGGAATCGATCAATCCAAGCAGGGAAAATTCTTCCACTGGAGAAATTGATACGAGCAATATATGCGTGTCGATTCATTACCACAAAGGTTGTGAGTGCACGTGCGCTTCGACTCATATTCATATATGTTCAAGGTTTCTGGAAACCCTGATGAAGTTAGTGACTGCTGGATTCGTTGTGCCGATTTCATTTGGATCGTAATCTGTGTGAAATTTGATTAAAAAGATTGGAGGAGTTAGTCGAATTAATGTTTTCAGCCATCGAGCTACTTTGCATGATTGCAACGAACTGTCCCATTTGGGTGAGAGTATCGATCGATCGTGCAGGGTAGCCATGGCCGGGTAAGCTCCGGATATACAGCCGATCACACTCCCATCCAAAGGTGCTGTCCATGCTATCGATCCCAAGGCACGCCATGCGTGTTAAATCTGAAGGAGAAAGAGGAGCTGAAGCTAATTAACCCTTGAACGACGCCGGGGTGACCCTGGAAATCATCAATTTCTAAAACCGTGGGAATCACTGGTATGAAAAAATCCAAAAACAATTGTTGGAAGTCAAAGCACTGTAGAACATCTTCCCTTTTCACCACAAATTTTGAGGATGGATAGTTGCATTTCTGTTCTATAGAGAAAGATGCTCTCTCATTCATCGACCAAGAAATGGCCGCGGCGTCGTTTAGGGGTTAAGGAAGCCACTCTCCTAGCTATTGAAGTTGCTACATTCTGAATGTGGACTTGTTTCTCCCACACCATCATTCCAGAAGACCCTCTAACTGAAAGCAAGTTAAGTGTCCTGGCACCTGCCCTGGACTAAGGGAGAGGCACCCAATGGCGTCCTTGCACCCAATGCCGTCCAAATCTGCAAGACATAATCATTTCATGCTATAAATGTAGGTAGGCGGTACATGGCTTATTTCTTTTACCTTTTCTTTTACCTAAAATAATAAGTAGTCTATAGTCCAACTACATTTATGTTCTAGAATGAAAAACTGACCTAGAAAGGGACGGCATTGGGTACATGGACGCCATTGGATGCCTCTCCCCTATGTAAGAACAATGGGTTGGGATTGTACGCACGCATAACCGGCTCTCAACCCATCCCCGAAATGGCAGGTTTTCCTTGATCTCTAGGGGCCAACTCCCGTTTCTTATGTCTTATTTTACAAGATACTATGATTTTGATCACTCATGTATACAGACTCTAGATGATGCTTTAAAAAAAAAATTAACCCTTAATAACTTTTGCATATTATATCCAAATGGCATGTATTTTGGTGCATTGGAGCCTCCTTTTCACTTACCAACAAGACAATATAAAATTGTGAATAGCCTAATAATAGTAACTAGACACAATACCAATTTGTGGCGTTTTTGGGTGTACCCACCTTATATCTCACCTTATGTCCTGGAAAAAGGACATTGAGAGCTTTCAGAATAAGTATTTTGGGTTTAAACTCTATTGATTTATAAATAGATAAAACATATAATAAGTGTAAAATAAAGCATTTTATTATGCAAGGGGGGTCTGAGGATAAGAAGGGTCCTTGAATTTTAGGAAGTCCTTGTACTAAATTTTATTATAAATATAATAAATACAAACTTAAAATAAGGGCACTACAAAACCTTTACTCATTATTAGTTATTATAAGTGATTAATAAGCACGTCTAAATTGACTTATCATGTCGCACAACCTTGTCAATTCAAACTGAGTTGCCCTGATCTTTGTTGTTTGAAGTATCAAGATCAAACCTTACATTTTGATGTGGTCAAGTTCCTTGCACATTGATCATGTAACTTGCTAGGGTGGCACCTCATGACCAAGTTGTGGTGGTAAATTGTGGTTAGCTAGGAGTATTGGCAAAACCATTTAGTTTCCAAGACTATAGACAATGCTGGTGTGCCCACGTTGCCTCAGCCCATGACAACTTGGACAAGTACTACCATAGCATAATGCCAAATCTGGCTTTCAAGGCAGATTTGTCATCATTCCATTCAACAATCAAAGAAGCGTGATAAATTGTGATGCAACCCTTCTTTCTAAACCCTTAGATTTGCAAAAAGTACACATATGGACTTCTATGATGAACTATTAGGCTTGGCATTATGTCCCACAAGAGCATCGCTAGCACTGAGTCAGCAAAGAGGGACCCTAAACCCCCAATTGGCATCCCCGGTCAATGAGCCCGGCCTCCTCATTTGGCAAACACCCCACAACAACTCATCCTAGAGACACAAGAACCAAGTCAATATCATGGCCCCTAAAAGCACCACCTCATCCGTGCGGACAACGGAGGGGCATTAAATGCTCAAAAAGTACCTCAAAATCTATATACAAGGATACAAACAACCCATACGTGCCCCTCACAACACTCTCTATGACTCCATTTGCCCGTGTACTTGTCATATTTGGCCATAGTCGGCCATAGTTTTTGCTTGGCAGTGTTAGCCGTGGGCAATGAACTTGGCCAGGCTTGGCCACCTCCAAGTTTGCGCTACTTGTTTAATTGTTGTGGGAATGCTCTAATGCTCTTGAACCTCTCAATTCAAAGCATAATCTAATCCATAACTACTAGTTCCAGAGATGGCGACTCCTTACAACACATTTTTGCCTAAAATATACTCCCACTACTCTTGAGAGTCTAGCTTTGGTTTTAAAAATATTTATTTTTAGCACTTTGAATACTCATGGTTTATTTGTAGTGTCCAAAAAATGCATTCTAAGAGAATTTAGAATCCCTTGACTTTTGACTACCAGCAAGACTACAAAAAGTTTTCCAATATAAACTTTAGAGGCAATTCATAGGCACCACAACAAGCAACATGGGGAATCAATTTATATTTTTTTTTTTAGATTAGAGACCTATATGTCAAAATTTATTGCCTCCAAATATTGAATACCCTAGTCTAATGTCACTTTCAACAAAAAACATTTAAAGTTTTTGAAGCCAAATGTTTTTGGAAATTAATAAACCACTTTCTTGAATTTAAAGTTGAATACAAAGGAATACAAAATGTTGGAAACAATACATGTATAGTAGCTTGATTATGAGAAAGTAATTATTCAACTTCGACATGAAGGGTTTGAATGTGACCGGTTTGTCCAGGCAGGTGCGAACTTTGTCAAAGAAGGGAAGCAGGCATGGAATGAACTTCGATCCAGCGTGGCTGTTCAAAATGACAAGCGCGTAGTAATTGCGGTGAGGCGGTCGACTATGGAKTTTGCTGGGCGAACGCTTATCTGGACTGTTTTGACTATTGTATTCGCTCGAGTCCTTCTCACATGGGCAAGGCGATTTCGGTGGGGTTGGGAAGAAGGTTTTAGTTGGCCCAGAACTGTTAGAGATAGGAGTTTGGGTGGAAAGGAGGTTGTTGTAAAATCAGGAGTGAAGCTTTGGGATGGGGGCCCTATGAAGAAGGCTTATCGTAAAACAGCTCAAGGACTTAGTCCCTTGGATTCTGTGAAGGTTGATACCCGTTCGGAAAGGGAACTTAACCGTTTGAGGGCTAGTAGCGAACCTTCGACATTCAAGAAAGTACAAAGAGAATCACGACTGCCGCCTTGGTGGTCTGGTCCCGAGCAAGCATCTACGTTGCCACCCGAAATAACTGCGAATGCACAGAAAGAGGCTAACACTCTCTTGCACGGTATTTATTCTTGACATCTGGATTTCMGTGTTCAGTTCAGTCTTTATAACGTCCGGGTGGAAACTTCACYATGCAAGTAGTAATTTTGTTTCACGCCTTCTYCCTAGAGGTCAYACGTTTAGTTTTATGRTCTKTAGTATAGAAGGTGATCGTTTGCGGTGAGGTTTGATTTATGATAAAGCCTGCATAGCCCTGGGTTGGGAAGGGTGAGCTAACTTTGGCAGTTTTTGTTCAGAGATGCTGGAAAAGAGGATGAATGGAGTAGACTTTGAACGTAACAACATCATCAAGGTGAGTTATTTTGTTACTCGTCTTTCYTTTTCTGTTACTTAGGTTCACCATCTTATTACYCTGTTTGCAATATAGGAGTCTGATTCTGCTAATGAATAACCGTTTTWACCTCATCAAAATAACTGCAGCTACGGCAACTTTGTCGGGACTTTGGAGCACGAGTCAGCTTTGAAACATCCAGCACCCGTGATGCCTTTTATCGGACAGCTGTCCAACTTGTTCAAGATGTTTGCCTAAGGTTTGCCTTAACAAATCTAATAGAAAGGATAATGCTTTGCAGTTAATTTTYGCGGGAAATTCTGTCCTTACCCTGACTTGGCTCAATCCTACGACAACGTTTCTATCCTTCCTAATTTTTACTTCAACCCACTCGCCTCCATTTTTAGGAGAGCTATGAAATCTTCATTTTAGTGTATAKACATATTCTAGTCWAATTTTCTTGTYYTCTAATTTGAAATYCTTTGGAGTGTTTWATCAAAGATACGTTTGAAATTAATTGCCAGCATTCTCTGCATTTTGGAGTGATTGGTTGAAATTGTTAATTACAATTACCAACTCTGATTKCTGTTAGAAGTGACTTGAATGAAATTTGTTGCATCGTCATTAGGGGTGGTGAGTTTCCAAACGAAGGCGTGGACAAGTTCATCGCAGGATTGGCTGGCAACATCGGATTGGATCCGGAGAGAGCAGCCACAATTGTGGTTGCATTTGTTGCAGCCCGAACACGAGCAGCTTTCTTGCAGGCATGGGTAAGTAAACTTMTAAGCTCCATTGTGTGGCCATGAGCTCCAGGTTTGAATTGTKTCAGGTCCAGGTTGCGTACTGAGWTWATGATGCTCTTCTCTTTACTGGATTGAGTTGTACTCTAATTACTCTTTGTGTGCGTCTAGGCACTACATGAGCGTGGCGAACTTGGAGCAGCAAACAAGGAACTTGAAGGACTGGTTAAAATTCATGAAAAACTTGGCCCTGTTCGAAACTCTGTAAGTTACAAAACTTTCTCTGTTTGCACATCAATGTGTTGGTGGCAGATACTAGCAAAGTTTTGGAGAGGAAAAATGAAGACGTTCTGATCTTGAGGATAACAATCTCGAAATGTGAATTCATGTATTTGTGCAAAAATAGTTACTGGAAGTAACCTACACCACCTGTAAATGGTAGTTAGGCACTTGATATGCAAATTGTACGGCCAGTGGATGTCTGTGCTTTGAMGGGCATAGTTTATTTGTAACGYAATTGCCTAATGTAATTGTACCGTGCAAATTAGCTTGCAAATTGAATAGAGTTTATCAATAGGGCACAGCTAGTAACTGTCATGCTGTGTTGAAATTCATGCAGCCCGAGATGGAGATGGCTGGGAGAGCTATGACGTACTTACCTATTGAAGATCGACGTGTGCTGCTGGAAATCTATAACTTCGCCGGGGGACGCAACACTGAATGGCTTGCGAAGGAAGCATTGAGTCTCGTTGAGCAAAATTAATATTTTTGGGTGGTAGCTTTGAATCCGCAAGGGCATTATTGAGGAATTCTGACCTGAGCAATGTCCTTGCCGATTTCTTGACACGTGAGAACCTCTCGATATTTTAAATAACTAGCGAAGKAAAAACACCTCCGCAGTTTTGGCACCCACTTAAGAAACTTTATGAATAAGTACAGATTCGGATCGGATCATTTTTCTACCAGGTTGTACCTTTGATCACTAGATTTTAGCTTGAGGTGGTTTTCGTCGCTTCCTGTATTTCAATTATTCTTCTTATTTCAAGGTGAGCTAAAATGCATGGACTCAACAAGGATTTTATTCCATCTAACAGAATCAGCCTATTTTGGTGTTATTTTTCTAATTTGCTTTTGATGCCGATCTTGTGGCAGAAGAACTTTGTCCGTGAACCTGCTGTTTCCTTTACAGTAGAACCTCTGTATAGTCACAGGGCTCCTCAGACTGCCTGACACTATTACTCTAGAGAGGTTTAATGATTTAGAGAGGGTCTCTGCATGCAAGAATTTGTAGTCTTTTCATAAATGAAGTTGTATAGGTGGCACATCTTGAGGAAAAGGACCTTGTTATGACCTAGAAGCTTGTTCAAAAGTCTAATTTAGCTTTTTTTTGCAACTCATTTGGTGCTACCACTTATTATATTCTCCAAGTTGGGATTTCCTAACCCTATTATTTTAGAGAGATTTACTGGCTTACACAGTATTGACTTAGGAAGGTTCTACCTTATCTTTTAGCCTATGTGTTGTTTGTTCATTGAGTGCAGATTAATCCTTAAAGGTTTTCGACTATGTTTTCACCAAATCGCTCAAAAACTGCCATTTCTAGCACAAGTACCAAATTATTTTTTTGAAGACTTTTTTGAACACATGTGTCCATAGGATCTTGTAGTACACTAGTTTGAGAACATGCAGAAAAAATTTCAGGAATTTCCTCCATGTAGATTGCAAGATATCAACATTTAAATTGGAAAAAAAAAAATTTTGGGCCCTGTGAAAACCGGGCAGCTGCACTTCAAATGGTCACATGTGTATGAAAAAATGCCCAAAATGGTGGTTACTCTTTGGATTCATTTTTGAAGGCAAGCTGGACACATGCTTGAAAATATTCAGATCATTTGGAATTGTACAACATATAGGAAAAAAATAGTAGAAAATGACTCAAAGTATTAAATTGTAAACTATTTATTTATAGAATTGAAAAATGCCAATCCCAATGGTTAATATGTTGTAATAAACAATTTACACCTACAGTTTTTATTTTTTTCCAAAAATATTAAAATGAGGTGTTATGAAGTAGACGAGCTCAAAACTGTTTGCAATCCAATTCCATCAATAGACCAACCCAAATTTGTCACCTACTTTTGGTCCCAATTTCCATTCTCCATTCATTCCATTCCTTTTATCACAAAATCAAGGATTTTGTGACCTATCACTCCATTAATAGTGAATATTTGGTACTTGATTTGATGGTTATAGGTTGTTTATAGCTCTAGTCTATGGACGGTTTTATAATCATAAGGCAAACCACTTCAAAAATTCACATAATTACAATTTTGATTTGAACATTATAATTCCGCTTGGATATGATTCGTGAAATAAGTGCACACATCTAAAAATACATGTGCCCCTCTTGTAATTGACCTCAAGATAGTCACATTGCAAAATCAGGGTGATAATAGGCTTATATACCTTAAATGTGGTGGAATCTTTTTCATTTTGCAGAGCGTTGAACCCTTCATGGGACTGAAAGCTTGTCAATTGCACAAAACAAACTCTGAAGAATCTAAGGGAGAGGCACCCAATGGCGTCCGTGTACTCAATGCTGTCAGATTCTACAGAGCGTAATCATTTCAGACTATAAATGTAGGTAGGCAGTACATAGCTTATTTATTTGACCTAAAATAATAAGCACTCTACAATCCTACTACATTTACCTTCTAGAATGAATGCCGATGACCTAGAAAGGGACGGCATTGGGTACATGGACGCCATTGAGTGCCTCTCCCTTTAGGAGCTTTACCTTGATCATCATATGTCCAAAAGGGCGACTGTGGATACTTATCATAGTAATAATGGCCTCCTTCCATGTGAACCCGCTGGTAAAGTTCCCCGGAAAAGCTACAAGGTCAAGTGGGAAATTGTAGTGTTTTTGTGGACCCGGTGGGTGGGGAGAGATCAAGTAAGAATTTCACTTATAGTGATTCCCTTCAAGTTAACCAATCTCCACCAATGGGCTTGTACACAAATTTTGGTAAATCTTGAAATCCTCCTCCATAACATTCTTCACTGCTTGTATCTCCTCCCCCTAGCTGGAGGTATAATGCCCCCCCTAGATACCTGGGGGGAGAAACAAGGTTATAATAAGTGCCACCTGGCACTAAGTGGGTGGGGGGAGAACTGATCCCGTCGCTTCAGTCCAGTTGCGTGGAGATCGTGGGATGCTGGGGCTCCCGCCTTTGGGGGGAGGAAAAGGGACCCCCCAGCAAAGGTTAAGAATGTTATGTCCGCTCACCTTGGTGTTCACTTCTTGTCTTTTAGTGCTTTTTTTTTTGCCTGCCCAACTCACATGGCAGGAGGCCCTCACAAGGCCTCCCATCTACGGTTCTGCCCATCCATCGCGATTCCAGGTCCTGTGCTCTGACGACACTTGCACGATACTGTAGTCTCGTCACTGCGAGAATCCAGTCCCATTCTGTCAGCAGCACCTCCATTCCCTGCCACGTGCTTCTCCTTCTTAGTCGCCAGCCCTTCCTCAATCCTCACCAGTCACCAGTCCTGCTCGAATCAATTTGCGAGGTAGAGCACGCAAGCACGATCCCACTCTAACTTGAGTTACTTCAAATCCTCACATTCTCTGACCGCCCACTTCAGCTTATGGATTGCAAAAGGACTTGATTGTTGCGTTTCAATCTCCTGCTTCGAACTCTACCCAGCCTCAATCGACCCCACGCGCGGACGCTTTGGTAAGTGGAACCTTTGCATTTTGATTTGCTTACAGGGGTTTAGGGTCGCCGGGGTTTTGACAATTTGGTGTTTGGTTGAGCCCTACAAACGAGGTATGGCTTCTTCTGCAAAGTTAGAGAATGGCATTGAGGTAGGGGTCGCAATTCGGTGTGGTAATGTTTTGTTGGTTTGGATTCTCATGTTTGGTTTAGAAGTGGCATGTACTTTTTTTAGATTTGCTCACTTTCGTGACAACAGGGGAATATTTTCAGTAACTTGATGACTGGGATCATCTGGAGCCTCGTGATGTTGTTCCGGGTTCCAATCTGTTTATAATCAATCCAATGTGAAGCACAATTACAATATTTTGCTAAGTAATTTCGTGCCGTCAGCTGGAATTCGGGTTTAGGGTTTAGGGTTGCACAAGTCTTCCGTATGGTGTTTTCTCATTTCATATTACACCTTTTGGGACGCTTTAATTTGTGATTTCTGTGACCTTTTTTGGTACAGGATACGCTTTCCGTTTATTATCGTTTTTTAACCAATATGTAGGTGTGCTTTCATTGGGAAATTACTCGATAAAACTCACGGAAGAGATCACTTTGGGTACTACAAGAGTTCTTGTGATCAAATTTTTTATGGAGCAATGTATGATGATTTCTCGTACAATCGTTCGAAGTGGGAGGTTTGTAGACCACTATTGAATGGACAGTAGACACCCCATTTCCATTTCAAAGATTAGTGGCCATAGACATGTAGCCAATTCATTCTTTCTGACCCCCAACTTTCTAATTGAATGTCAATCAAGTGCATGGGTTGCTGTTTGTAACTGGGGTCAGGTAAATGAGGACTGGATAAGTTCCAAATTGTTCTAGCATCCTCTACCATAGCTGATTTTGCAATCCTCTAATGAAACGTTTTCCTCTTGCAGATTTTCGTTGCTGCAATTATTTCTCTTTTAGCTCGTTCTGAACTACACTCCGTTTAGGGTTAGTACAATTACAATTTAGGGTTTAGGATTGAAGCGGAGTCTCTGTACGCACTTGAGGAAAGCAATCTTGCCTGTATCACTCCTTCAATGCTTCTGGAACGGTGGTGACTTCGAGGGAGCAGCTGAGGGTTGGTGGCGATAGTCAAATCATGGGGCATCTGTTGGTTTACTGTACCAAACCTTTTCTAATCCAGAAGCAAAGTATCTGAATTTCGTCGAAAAACAGAGGTGCTTTGGAACCATTATCAAACTCTGCTGCGATGTATGGAGCCACAGCTACTGCTTGCTCTTCACGGCACCGATTCACACCCTCTAAAACAACTTCCACGTACTCATCTTCATTTGATAGATCTTGCTACAGACACTTACCGAGAATACCTGGTCTTCACCCTAATTTTTCTAGCAAAGAGTCTCAAAAAAACTCTACTTTCAGCTTCTCAGCACAGCAGAAGCAGAAAGCACCCGCATTGCTGACAACGCCCTGCAGCTTCCTCAGAAGCTCCAGTTATCATAGGACTCCTCTCTCCCTTCCCTCAATACTACCAACGCCTGTGTTACGGAAGAGAACTGCTCAGAAACTGAGATCGGTGAATGAGCCATATGTTACGCAGCCTATCAGCGATGAGGATGAACCGAAAGTGTTGCACAATGGCTCAAGTTCTGTGCAATTGTGTGGAGACGAGGGTGCACCTTCTGAGGTAGAGTGCTTTCATCAATTGTGCACACTACAAGAATTGTATTCCTGGTTTGGGATTTTGTCTTCACCATCTTGTTGGAGTTTCAGATTTGTGTGCGTAATGCATACTTTTGTTTCGTGTTTGATGCTTATTCCATTTCTGAGATTCTCTTCCACCTTGACTTCTTAGGGTAGTCTAGTGATTTGTGGGAAGGATTAACGTTGTTTAGATGGTGACATAACGTTTTGAATTTTGTTGGCATGTTCGCTTGTTGCCCAGTTGCAAGGAGGGGCAAGTGAGGATAACTCTTCCAGTTCTTCAACACCGTCAGCGCCACAAAAGGGGCAGAAAATATTCACTTTTCAATATTCAAAAACTACACTTTGAAAAGGGCTTCAAAACTCAAATTTTTTAGGATGCAAAGAGAACACCAAACTATACATACTATGCGAATTGAGTCCTTAAAAAGTTATTTTTATCCTTAATCCATAAGATTTGGTCTAACAGGAAGATCATTTTGGGACAGAGGGAGTACTAAAGTGCATTCAATTTCAAACATGTTATTAGAACCACCCACCTAAATTCTTTTGTAGATCATAGTGTAATTGTTTGAACATGAGAGAATGTGGTTGATTTCGGCTACACCTGCAACTAGCACTATTAAAATTCATATTATATTCATGTTGTTCAAATTTGCAAGCGACAAGAATCTAAAGTTAGAATTTAATAAAGACAATTTTATAATAAGGTCCACTTTGAAATGCTTATTCAAATGATTTTAGGTGTAAATAGAAAGTCTTGTCCAAAACATTTGTTCATTCCATACCTACTTAGGATTGGGCCTATGACATTCACACATTCAACTTGAAGCCTTCATTCTCAAATTGAAGAGTAGGTCACAATGGGACACTAATGTTGGCTACAAACAAACAAAAATAAGGATCAAGATTTAGAACATTAGTGAATAAAATAGGAATCTCTACCTTTTGGAAGTAATACAATTACAATTAGTAACTATCAAGATCATTTTTAGGTCTTGCATTTATTGGTGGTGGTGGAATGCTAATGATTCTTTTAGGCTACCAATTTAGGTGTCACAATTCAAATATATATAGAGTAATAGAATCATAGCTTGCTACCAAAACAAATAACAATTCACTTGCTATAGGGTTCTCTTACATATGGATATGTTGAAAATTAATTTTTTTTTGTCAACTGTTCTATGGAGCTAGGCAACCATTCTCCAACAACAAGCTCATCTTCTTTGATTACTATAGTTCTCCCATTTTTATACCCCAAATTAAGGAGAGTATCAATGTAATGACCATATTCTCAGCTGGAAAAAATAGTTTTTCTTTTCTCTCCCTAAAAACCTCCAATTTATTTTTCTAGAATGGATTAATTGTAATTTTTTTCTTTGTGCCATTGATACATGCATTCCAAAATCAGTAAACTAGCTAGCCCCCGGAGCAATGCAAAATCTTTAGCTTAGGTGTTGTCATTTGGGCATCCAAAAACCATGAGAAAAGTGTCATATTTGACCATAGATTGTAAATGTTGCTAAATTGTCATTCTTGATGATTTATAGGTTGATTGCAACAATGGAATTCTAGAAATATGTGCTCCAATCAAAATACTAGCAACAAGGAAACCTAGTCGACTTCATGAATGATGAATTTCTCGGATGGTGACAAAAATGGAATTGTCAAAATTCCTTCTCCAATTAGAATACCTACAAAAAAAAAAAATTAGCCCATAGATATATTGCAAGTCCATCTTCTAAATTTTTGAATTGCTAGTTTAGAAAGAAGAAACTAGGTCCACAATTAGATCACAAGTCCATTTTCTGATTTTCCAAATTGTTGTTTTGGATCAAAATGGATCTCAAATTTGTGGTTTTGAGACAAAGATTGGATCATGAGAAATCGGGTTTTAGTTGCATCATGAAAAATCAGGTTTTAGTTGCAAAGTGTTGGCCTCAATGTAGAACATTGGAGTTGTGGAGTGAAAGTTAGTGTCACTTGTCCTAGCAAGCAAATCTTCATAGAGACCAAGTGATCATTGAACCCATCATCAACTACTGTTTGAGGAAGCAACAAATACAAGGTGCCTCATAATTATGGGCAAGGCCAAGCTTGCTAGGAGAGGAATGCTCCATGATCACTCAACTTGCCCCCACAAGATCATACAACATGGCAAAAGCTTACACATTAAGGTAGGAGCACCCAATGGTGTCAGTTTCTATATATGGTAGTCATTTCAAAACTCAAATGTAGGTAGACCATAGATAGCTCATTTTATTTGACCTAAAAGATAAGCTATCTACAATCTTCCTACATTTATGTTCTAAAATCAATGCATTACATAGAATCTGATGCCATTAGGTACACTAATGTCATTGGGTGGTCCTACTTTAGTCAGAATCAATAAATCGAGCGTTTGTGGTACATGAACTTTGTTTGATTTTGAGTTTTTGAGTGAGACATAAGCTTTTGTTTCCTTTGGGTTGCTGTTAACCCCTAAATGACCCTGAGGACAGAATGTGTGCTTGACCAATTTTTCAAGTTCAGAGAATCACCAAACCTATAAATCTCTGAGGGGAAATTCAGTTTGCTACAGGACAGATAAGCCCACTGCTCGTGCATCCACAACGAGAGGCTTCACCATTGAAACTCATCAGGAAAGTACCCCCCCATTGAAACAATACTGTTTTAATGGGTTCACAGTCCAACTTTGAAAATTTACTGTTGTAATACAACATTAGTACTAATGTAATGGTTTTTCCAAGGGAGGCATTCTATTTGTATGTATTAGTACTGATACTGTACTACAACTGTACATTTTCAAAGTTGGACTGTGAGCCCATTGAAACAGTACAATATTAGTACTAATGTAATGGGGGTGTTAGTTCCCGATGAGTGAGTTGTTTATGCAAATCTGCTTATCTGTACTAAACAGAAATTTATCAAAGAAATCGTTTTATACTTATTTATTTCCGTATATACAGTGATAACTGTGTGAAAAAAACCCAAAGATTCAGAGAGGAAGGGAAATAAAAAGGATGTGCTCTGTAGGAAACCTTTCATAATATTACGATCATTACCACCGACATCTGAAGTTATACCCACCCATTGATGAAATTTCAATATTTTTCATCACATTGAGTTGCCTTGAAGAAACAGGTACAAAGAGAAGAGCGCCCGAAGCCTTTCTTCGGTCAAAGGACCACGGTGAACTTTTCTGGCTTAGACTATGCACCCAAAAGTGGCAGTCAGAGGTTTTGCATTAATTAACAATTCTCCCTCCCTGCTAAAAAGCGAGAACCGTTGATTTTTTTGTAAAAGAAATTACAACCCCCCCTCACAACCGTTGATCTCAAAAAAATTTGAATATGGATACAGATACGAGATTGGGTACTAATACGGTACCAATACGGTACTGATACGGGTACTGATACGGGTACTAATATGGATACAGATACGTATTGGAATATGTACGGATATTGAGACGGTACAAGTACAAGTGCAATATGGGATATATCCCATATTGTTTAATGAGGAGTGGAAAAAAATTTTAATTTTACAATTTTTTAATTTTTAATTCACCCCTCCTCCCCCCAAAAAAAAAAATTAAAATTAAAATTTTTGAAAGGGGAGAGGGGTTGAATTAAAAACTGAAAAATTTTAAATTAAATTTTTTTTCCATGGTGCATAGTTTTACACTATGGTAGAGGGACCTATAACCGATCAAATAAGCAATTATGGACATGATCTAGAGTAGTGGTAGGCAAAACAAATATTTTTAGAGGTGCATTTACTGAAATGATGGAAATTGCAAAAACTTTGTTAATTTTATCTCTTAAAATGAAATTACTATGAATTTTGAAAGCCCAAAGTTGGGCTTGACCCATGATCAACATCTAGAGTTATCCAATTCCAATCATTCAAGAACTACTTTCCCGCTCATTGCTTCCTACTTTCTTGCTCACTTATGTGTCATGAACTTATTGGTCCAAACCCTGAAAAAATCAAAAACACGCATTTCAAGGAGAAAATGGAAATCTATTCCAACCTTGGTCGGAAATACAACACCCTATTGATTGGTGATGGGACGCCGGTTAGGAATGGGTCCCTCTACTATATACACCATGAAGTGGCTGTAACAGCCAGCATACTCATGACTATCTCCACTGATTCCTGGGGAGGCGCTCCGATTCACAAACCTCATCTTGGTTATTTCAATAAACAATACTTCTCTCCGTCCATGGAAAGGTTAAAAAAAATAAAAAAAAAGTCCCAAAACCGGTTAGGAATTGAAAATACCCGTCCCGTAAGGAGTACAAATAAACCTCTTAGAATGTTTGTAAATAAATAAATAAATAAATAAATAAATAAAATAGAGGCTGCAAAGCGCGACCCGCCCCGGCTTCAAGGCCCGACCTGGCCCGGTTGAAAATATCAATTGGAATGCAGTGATGCTTGTTTGGAGAAACATAAAGGATAGGAGAATTCATCCACTTGTTTGAAGGGTAAGTTGCTCTTTTTAAAAAAAAAATTGAACATGTTCATAATACTAAATTTTTATTCAATTGCCAAGTTTACCTTCAATTTAAATCTTTGACATTGTGTTAAAAAGGTTCTAAATTTTGTGATTGATGAATCATGTGTGCAGGTGGATTGAGCACTTGAAGATTGGTATTTTGATTAGGTATTACACTAATGATGGTAAATAGTGTTACCCATACTAACTATTTTAGAAATGCTATAAGATTTTACTCTTCATGAATATTTTTAGGAGTGCATGGATCCTAATAGTACTATAGTTGGAAAAAATTTGTACCTATAGTTAGTAAAAATATTCATTAAGAGTAAAAAATTATGGCTGTTTTAAATCAATTAGTGTAGGTAACACTATTTACCATCATTTGTGTAGTGGTTTGACTCCATTATGCTTATATTCACATGTCATATATGACATAATGTAATTGATATTTGCACCTTTTTTTTTGGAAAAAATTATCAAAAAATAATATTTATTTTTAGAACCCGTCCAAAGTGAATTTGACACGTCCAGAAACCGGTTCATTTTCTGAGAACCCGTCCACTAGAAATGTTTTTTTTTTATGAACATGTCCCTGGACATGTTAGGGACCTTGTGAAAAATCACCACTGATGCGTAAAGTCAAGAAGCAAAACCTAATTCCATATCATCTGTAGAGCGTTAAATCGTGCCAACGATTTGGGTCCCGCAGGGTAATGTTTGAGGGTAAAAGTAAATAAAAGCCCCCTATATTGAGCCATCACTAGGATATGTTCTATAGCCCCCTATCTAATTAAAGGTCTCTAATTGCAAATCTGAATTTTGAAATTGCAAAAAATAAAACAGTCCTGCGTTTTCTCCATTGGTAAATTTAGCATGCGGGGCCCAGTTTGTTGACACAATTTAACGCTCTGCATATCATGCACAGTGAAATCCCAGACAAAAACGGTTAATAAAAAAGGCTAAAAAATGGATTAGCGTTTAGGGTTTTAGCTCTACACTGAATAGGGATATTAAGGGGATCCATACTAATTAATTGGCATTTCACACTATATAAATATCTACCTTTGAATAGTTACAAACAGTGACTAAAGTGTCCGGAGGTTGTACATTAGGTTTCAAACATCTACAATTTTCCTGATTCAGTCCACTTATTTGTTTGGTCTCCTTAATATCCCTATTTAGTGTAGAATTTGCTGGGAATGTGTCTGCCCTTGTCCAATAGCAGCAGCTTTCTTTTCATCGAAACCTCTGTTTTCTGCTCTTGGGTTTTAGAATCTTGTTTTATGCAAGTTCGGTTGAGTTTGGTCCCTTGTTCCTAGACTATTTTTTGCTCGTGGTGCTTCCCTGTTATTGTGTTTGATTTCTCTTGTTCTTGTGTTAGAATTCTTTTGTTTCTTGCTTCTGCCGAATTCTCCTCTATTTTCTGTTTTTTTTTCTTTTCTGTTGATGTTGAATCTGTGTTAGGTCATAGAGACTGATGTTGGTTTATAAAGCAGCCGAGTCTCCAAGGTACCTACCATGCCCAAGGGAAGTAAGAAGAAGAGAGGGTGTCGTAGTGGAGCTCATGCTCTAATTGCCGAGAGTCCTAGCGAAGGTGCTGAGGCGCTGGACCTCGAGGCCCTCACCTTGGGCCTTGAGGGATACGTCATCGTGAACAAAGATGACATATCCCTTGATCTTGAAGAGGACGTTGTCAATGCAGGCCTCGTTGGTCACTTGGCAACTTCAAAGGCCGGCAGTCTTACTTTGGAAGAGCGAATCTCTAGCCTTGAAGAGCGACTGCAGGAGAACGATGCCAAGTTTGAGATGAAATTGGCTACCCAACACGTTCTTGTAACCTCGGCCTTTCAGCAGGAAGTATTGAACTTGAAGCGCAGCGTTGAGGCACAAAACCAAACCATTGAGGAGCAGAACCACACCATATCTTCACTCAGTGATCACTTGGAGAAGTTGCAAGTGTTTCTGAGGAAGGGCCTTGATCTATCGAACAAGGTGAAGATGAGGGTGACCCTTACATTGGCCAGGGCTGCAATGGAGAAGGCCATGGGTCGCATGAAGGAAGACGTTGAGACTTGGTCTTCTTTTATTGCCGGTTTATCACCKGCAGAGTGGAGCGTGGTAGGTATCTCCAAGAAGTTGGTGAAAGAGCTTCTCGCGGGTGGGGCGTACCAACTTCACGATTCTATACACAACATCCCGGCCGAGGAGGTGGTTGGGGCTATCGCAGGTATGCGCCAGGGATCACTCCATGGTGCTTGGGAAGAAGTTTTTTTTATTGCTTTCCAGAAGCATGTGTCGGATGAGGTCTTTGCAGAGGAGGTGGACTATGCTATTCATCAACAGGAGATGTTGGGACTTACAGGTGAGTTCAATTTCCTCTCTTTCCTTTGGTTGACATTGTGGAGTCCAAATGTTTTTGAATTTGTCCTTTGCATTGTTGAAGGCAATGAGCTAACTGAATACTCTCATCCATGCAAGGGTATGAATGCATGCTTTGCGTGCCAATTTTGAACAGATTTTCAAGCAAACAGCTTAGGGTAGAATTTTTCCGTGGACTTCTATCTGGGAGCGATGAGGAGCTTTTGCTTGTGTTATGCAATGTCTAGTCTATGGGACAAGATCATGATGATGTGGTTTACACTAAAATTGTTATAGTCCAACCTTCAATATACATCAGCTGTGATTCCCAACATCTTTTATGATTTTGACTGTGTTGAAACCTAAGAGTTTATGCGTGGAGTGTACTCCTCAAACGTCAAGTGCACTTTGAAAGATTTTGGTTACTCCCGGCGGCTCGAAGGTCACCTAGTCCATAACATTCTTAACCCTTGAAGGACGGACTGATGGCTGTGGAAATGATGCATTTTGATACCGTGTGACATCATATACTTTGAAAAAGCTAAATATATTCATTGGAAGTCAAAGTATTGTAGAAGATCTCCCCTTTCCACCCCTAATACTGAGGATGAATGATTGTATTTCTGTCCTACAAGGAAAGATTCTTTGCCATTCATCGGACGCAAAACGTCCTCGGCATTGTTTGAGGGTTAACGTTCATTGCGGGGCCCTTTTGCTCCCTCGAAATCTAGCCCCCCCAGCAACCAATCAGCCTCACAGCCCACTCATAGACAGTCCAGCCCACTCTTCACAACCACACTAGTCAATGAAATTGCTTCTATTATAACTAAAATCCTCCCCCAGATATATAGTGGAGGATTATACCTCCACCTCGGGGGGAGGATACACACCCAGTTAAGAAACTCATTGAATGAGAGGCATATTTATGCAAATATGCTTATATGTACTAAACAGAAATTTATCAAAGAAATAGTTTTATACACATTAATTTTCTTATATAGAGTGATAATTGTGTGAAAAAAACCCAATGATTCAGAGAGGAAGGGAAATAAAAAGGATGTGCCTTGAATAAAAAAAGGCTAAGAAACAGACTAGTGTTAAGGGTTTTAGCTCTAGAATTTGCTGGGAATGTATCCGTTATCACAAGATCAAAATTTCTATTCCGAAAACATTACTAAAGAAGTACACAATGAAATCTTCCGTTCATAGCAAATTAGGTTAGTTGCTGTTCAACCTTGACCTATTTTCCAAGGCCGGGGTGAACTGGCCCCCTGATATTGCCCCGTTTTTTACCCCCTAAGAAAACACCGGATTTTTTTATTTTCCACATATGATAAAATTTGCAAATTTTGAATTCATATTTGCAGTCAGTGGATCCAAATTAGTCAGGGAAGAAATACAAAATTGATGCGGCAAAAAATAGGGGGAAATTTTTACATTTACCTTCTAATGGGGCAATTAGAGCATCTCCACCAGGTGTTCCGTATACCTTTCTCTATTTGTTTTTGAGACCTCATATATAGATGAGACCTGGTGAGTTCTCCAAATGAGGCTCGTAATACAGAATTGGGGCACAACTTTTCGCGAGTTCTGTAAAATTTAGGGATACAAAATTTGAAAAGGCTTGGTGCGGTGAAGGTTCCGTATCCCTATCTCTATTTGAGGTCCTCTCCCTAAATTTTTAGGGTTAGGGAATTCACTAGGGGGGGTGCTCTAACGGGGTCAAATTGTTTTGGTTCACTCAAGTTCGGGTGAACTGGCCCCCTCATTCTGCCAGGGTGAACTGACTTCCTCGCTAAGGCACTCAGGAAAACCTTGAATTTTTTGAATCTTCTACACATGATAGAATTTGCAAATTTTGAATTCATATTTGCAATTATAGTCTGCTGGCATAGGCGTGTAAGGTAGTACTACTAGAAAATGATGTCGAAATCAACAAAAAATGAACAATTTTTTGTTAATTTGGCACTGTATCGACCGTTTTCACAAGCTTTTGTTGATTTGGTACAAGGTAGCAAAATGGTTACCATTTTTTTTGTTAATTTTGGTAGTACAAGTGTACAATGTCCAAATCAACAAAACACTCAACATTTTTTTTTAAATTTAGACTTACAAAACTTTTAAACAAGTTTTTGTCATTCGGGCAATGTTTAAATTCCCACGGTTCAATTCTATGTACAATTTTCATTAAATTTTTAACTTAATCATTCACAATTCTGTGTTTTTGGAACTCAGCAGACTTTGGTGGCCGTTTTGAAATAGTAAAATGCGTTTTTTGAAAAAAATACAAGCTTAGAAAAGTTAGCAAATTAAGCTAAATTTCACCTCCAAAAATCCGTTTGAGAATTGAAGTCTCCAATCAAAAGTTATGAGCAAAATTCAGAGCGGGGTTGAAATGAACTTTTTTGTTGACATTTTTAAGCACTCTCTCTGAATTTTGTCCATAACTTTTAATAGAAGACTTAAAATCTCAAATGGATTTTTGGAGGTGAAAGTTAACTTAATTTCCTAACTTTTCTTAGTTCAGAGTTTTTTCAAAAAACATATTTTACTATTTCAAAAAGGCCACCAAAGTCTGCTGCTTTTACAAAACAAAAGAATAAATATGCAATAACAATATAAATGTAATACATATTCCACACGCGTCAAGGACACTACCAAGTGGCTTAGTGGTGAGGAGCTGTAGCCCTCAGCCTCGAGGTCCGGGGGTCGAATCTTCCTGGCGGTGGCATGCTTGCGCGGTGTGCTGCCATTTTTAAAAAAAAATAATTATTATAAAAAGAAAACATAATAAAAATTAGGCCAAATTAACAAAAAACATCAACAAATTTTTGTTGAACAGTGTCCAAGTCAACTCGACCTTTTGAACAAAAAAAATCAACACTTTCTTGTAAATTTTTTGTTAATTTGGACACAGATTTTCTAGTAGAGTAAATTAATCAAGTCCAAAATAGTTTTTATTTATTTTACTTGCACCCTTGGAATGACTTGGAGTGGCCAAGCAAAGGGTCCAGTTCACCCTGGACATTTCTAAGAACGTGATATAATAAAAGTCACAAAACTCACTTAAGTTGCAATAAGATAGAAGCACCTAAATGCAACACTTGTTTTAGATTTGAAGGGTAGCTACAGAAAAAAAAATGATGTGAGCTTGTTAGGAAATAATCTAGAAAATCAACAGAATTGGTTTCCTATTTTTCCAAGCTTGTATGAGTATAATACAAATTTTTGAAACAACTACGTAAATGCATCAATTGTACGTGGACACTAAATTAATTTCAAAGTGGGCATAGAAACACCCAAAAGTAACACACTATAAGCTTGAATCACATGCGGGGGATTGGCCACTTCTTGGAAGAGTGATAACTTCTTGGAACCCCATCTGTATACATTGGGTCCACTTGCACTTGGATTTATGTCTTTTTTTAGGTGTCAAAAAACAACTAGGCGCATTGCATTTGGATGTTGCTACCGTAGATTCCACAATCACTTCTTTGTAATTGAGGCAAGCGCGGTCGCCTATAAGACCGGTGGCATTAAAAAACTGTGGATACAAAAACATCAAATAGGAGGCGAATGAAACCTAATTGAAATTTCAAGAAATTGCACATGCAAAGAACCTCACAATGAGATCTTCACACTTTGCTGTCAATGCAGAATCAAAGCAATCTAATTAAAGTAGACACACTAGTTGAGTTAGACACACTAATCAAATGTCCAAGATGATAATTACACCATGGTGTTTTTTTAAAATTTGTATGAAGTACTGTCAGAAAGCCATTGGCAAAGGAGGGTGCAGTGGATTAGTTTTCTGGTGTTTGGACCTACTAGGGTTGTCCGAACGTCTGGCGTCCGCGGATGCTGCCCCCCGGACGTCCCCTGACATTTGGACGGGACTGTTTGCCGGGACCGTCCACCCATCGGAAACGCAAATGATGCCCGTGTCGCGGTCGCCGCGTCATCCGCCTGTTTGCACGGTCGTCCGCTCGTCCGCCGGACGTGAGCATTCCCCCTATGCGGACGTCCGGACGTTCAATTTTGGGACGCAATTTTCCCCGGGACGTTGGACTTGGACAACCTTGTCTACCACGTGGAAGTTATTGATTTTCAAAGTTTCTTAGATTAAAAATAAATAAAAATTTACTTTTACATTTGTTTTGGTTGTGGCAACGGCACATGGCTACTAATACTTTTGAAATTTGGTCATTCTTTCTATTTCTAAATAAAAATTAAAAGGTATTCTAACTAAAATCCTACAATATAATTTGAAAGTTTTTCATAGAATTTATTATCGTCTTATTTGATATATTTATATTATATTTTATGTATGATGACAGGAATGAAAGGTTTTGTCAACTTAAAAAATTTGGATTGAATGTTTTATCATCATATAATAACTATTGTTTATTTTTTATTTATGATGATTTAAAAGAAAAGGTTTCGTCAACTTATAAAAAAAATCAGATTGAATTTTTTTTGTAACTGAATTATTTTTCTAATGTGGACCTCAAGGCCCTCACCTTGGCCCTCGAGGCCAGCATGCATTAAAAGCGGAGATGACATATCGCTTGTTCTTGAAGAAGATGTTGTCGAAGTTGTGTATGGAGAACCTCCTTTGAAGAAGCTACAGTGGATACCATTTGGTGCTTCAATTACAAGGGATTGATTGCGGCGATGCATGAAGGAGTTGCATCAAGAGTGGCAAGATCATCTGCCGAGTGTTGTTCAACCTTCCGATCTCGTGGGGCAATTGGTACCAAAAGATGTGAAGTCCTTTGCAGACATTTCAGCTGGCAAAGGTGTTGTGATTCTGGAACTTGAAGAGTCTCGAGTCAATGCAAGACTCGTTGGTCATTTAGCAACTTCAAAGGCCGCCACTCTTGCTTTGGAAGAGCAAATCTCTAGCCTTAAAGAGTGACTCCAGGAGAACAACGCCAAGTTTGAGATGAAACTGGCTGCCCAACACGTTCTTGTGACCTCGGCCTTTCAGAAGGAGCTGATCATGAGCAAGGAGGTATTGGACTTGAAGGGCACAGTTGAGGCATAGAACCAAATCATATTTTCACTCAGAGATTACTTGGAGAAGTTGCAAGTGTTTATGAGGAAGGGCCTCCATCTATCAAACAAGCTGAAGATGAGGGTGACCCTTACATTGGCCAGGGTTGCAGTGGAGAAGGTCGTGACTCATGTGAAAGAAGACGTTGAGACTTGGTCTTCTTTTATTCATGTGTTGACAAGGTCGAAATTGCATTGACTCTTCAATTTGAAATTAGATTTGCCAAAATGAGGTCATAGATTTTAAGAACACAGAAATTCCAAAAAAATACTACATTGAGCAAACCTCATTTCAAATCTATTCCATCAAATTTTACTCCAAAACTGATAATATTTTGTTTGCTATCAAATTTGGAAGAAATTTTGAAATTTTCCTTTGAAAAGTTATAAATTTTTTTATGTGATAGCATTGATGAATTTAACCGCATGATGCAATCTACAACTTTTATGCTCCAACTTTTATTTGTACATCAATTCCAAATTATACTTCCAATGAACATTTTATAGTTAATTTTTTCAAATCGTTCTGTCCGCCTGCTCGTCGCCTCGTGTGTCCGCCTATCTGCTTGCCCGCTCATCTGTCCACCTGTCTGCCCGTCCGCTAGTCTACCCATCCGCCTATCTGCTCGCCCGTATGTTCGCCTGTCGGCTCGCCCGCTCATCCGTCCACCTGTCCGCCCGTCCATCTGTCTGCCCATCCGCATATCTGCTCGCCCGTCTGCCTGCCCGCCCATCCGCCTGTCTGCTGTTGGGACTAAAATAAAAATTTGTTTGTCCTCTTCAACGGTTAGTGGCTGGTTGCTTGAGGTGCATACTATAAGTTTATGGAAGTTGAGTAGTTGACATTTGCAAGCACTCCTGAGAAATTGAACACTAAGATTTCCAAGGGCTAGGAGCCACAATATTTTGTGTCCCTTGCTTGATAATGTATAGTTTAGTGGACGAGGGGCCTTGTTTTGCAAGGCTTTGTGCACATTCTATTTTTGATATTTTAACATGGTGTATTGAAATTTGACATTCTAAATTTGATTATCCACTTCTAGAAAACAGAGTCCAAATCAACAAAAAACCAACACTTATTTGTTGATTTGGGTACTAGATTGACCATATTAACATGTAGGTGTTAACTTATGAAAGTGTTCAACAAAAACACAATATAAATGTGTTAATTTGGGTACTTCTTTTATGTTGATTTGGACAATATATTTTTTTTGCCAAAGGAAGCTGACTTTTTTTACATGGAATGGGTAATGACTTATCAAACATGATTGCTAGATATACTCGTGCTATTTTTGGTCTCTTTGACAACTAATAAGTGTTTTTGTGCTTGTAACTTTTGCACCATTTGTCCAAATTCTATGAAATTCAAAATAAAAGTACCTGAAAAAAAATTTCATTGAAAAAAATGATTCTCCAATTTTAAATCAGCCTTCAATTGGATGCATACTATGGTCATTTAGAGGTGTTGGTCCTATTTTTGGCCCAAAAATGCAAATTTGAAGTTTTAGATTGAAATGCATGGACTTCTTTTGAAGTGGCAAAATCTCACATAGATATTTTATGAAATAATGTACAATCTGCCTTTCACATGTCTTCAAAGTGTAGAATCCCTTGCACAAGTATAAATTACACAATTTATTTTTCCTAAAGATAAATATGGTCATGAAGGAGCATTTTAATACAAGGAAAATTCAATTTTTTATTTTTTATTTTTTTATTTTTTATTTTCTACTAAATTGAAATATCCCAAATGTCTTTTTTCTTGCATTTTTTACATTCTCTGAGAGCTCATGACTTTTAACCCTTAAAGGACCAACATGCATTTTTTGGCAACATAAATTTTTTGGGCAGGTATGTGTGATTGGAGATTTGCATATCTTGGGCTGAAATTTTAACAGAATGTGGGGACAAGGAATATCTTTTATATGCACAAATTTCATGACATTCAAAAATATGAGTAAAAAGTTATTGCATAATATGTTGTTTGTTTCTCAACTTGGGCAGTCCAGGCAGATCTGAAAAAATCACTTTTTTAAGAATTAAAAATTTGAAATTCGTTCTTCAGATTTATATGTACTCAAAAAGCTTTGAATCATTGCATTTCAATAGTAAGTTGAGATGAAGTTTACGAGGCTTTTTAGTTTGCGGGCAGTTATGGAATCCCTACACCAAAAAAAACTTTGAAGTCCTTTATTTAATTGAAATTTCAATATTTTTGAAAAAACATAATGCTATTGGATGTTGATTGTTTATTGAAACAATTCAACCATTTGGATTGGAGTTTTTTAATTTTATAACTAATTTATTAACAATTTAGTATTTTGAATCATTCTCTACTTCTTTCTACTTACTATTTTTTTCCTATATGTTGTACAACTCCAAATGATYTGAAAATTTTCATGYATGTAGCCAACTTGCCCTVAAGAATGAATCCAAAGAAGCACAACCACTTTAGACATTTTTTCATAATGATTTGACCTTGTGAAGTGCAGCTGCCTGGTTTTTCGTAGGGCCCAAAAATGGATTTTTTCCACTTCAAATGCTAATATCTTGCAATCTACATGGTGGGAATTTCTGAAATTTTTTCCACATGTTTTCAAACTAGAGTACTACAAGATCCTACGGTTACATGTGTCAAAAAATGATATGTTTCAAATTATTGGTACTCGTACTAGAAATGGCAGTTTTGAAGCATTTTTGGTAACAACATAGTCAAGGAACTTTAGGGATTAACTGGTTAAGACATATATATTTTTTGGTTTGAAGGTTTCACACGTATTTTTATTTAACCTTTACAAATTATCCTTATTTCGTTATACTAAAAAATGTTTTATTTCAAAAGTCATAATTTTCCACAACTAAGACACATAACCCAACCCCGGTAGTCGATATTGAACCCGACCCCAACAACCTGTTACTAAACCTGACCCTGGCATGTAATACCCATCACGTCCCACTTAGAATATTAAAACTAATCACTGGACCCCCATTCAATACCCATAACGTCCCACTTATCATGTTAAAACTAATCTCTAGAGCCTCCCATGCAATACCCATTACGTCCCACTTAGCATGTTAAAACTAACCCCCTGGACCTTCCATGCAATACCTATGTGTTGAGGGCTCTTGGAAATGAGCCTCAAATACACTAAATCTTAGAAAAGATGAAAAGAGTAGAATTTCATACAAAAAATAAATAAAAAAGCCATAAAATCTATGTGGAGTTAAGCAAGTTGGGCCCTTTAATTTCTCCAAAATCAACCTAGTGGTTTGGGACTTTGGGTAACATAAATTTTTTAGGAAAGTACATATGAATGAAATTTTTATTTTGTATCCTTGAGTTTATCACACAATTAGAAGATGAGAAATATCTTAAAAGTGAAACAATTTTCATAACTTTTGACTACATGGTGAAAAAATTATTGAATGATATGTAATTTGTTTCTCAACTTCACCAACTTAGGCAGCTAAAAAAATCTATATCTTCAAAAAAAAAAAAAAACTTTAAAATTGGTTGTTCAGATTTATATACATGTGCAAAGCTATGAATCATTCCATTATAATCAATGAGTCAAAAAAATTATGAAGGTATATTGTTTGTAGGCTTTTAAAGATATTCTATTCTAAAATAGAACTTTTAAGTCTTTGGTTTTACTCAATTTTCAATATAAAGAAAAAGACTCGATAGCATGTAGATTGTTAATTCATTAAAACATTCCAACTATCAAGATTGGCATTTTAGAATTCCTTAAATAATTCTTAACAACTTAGTCTATTGAATCATTCTCTGCTTCTTTCTATTTATTATTTTTACCCTACATGTTGTACAATTTTAAATGATTCAAAAGTTTTCAAGCCTGTAACAAACTTGACTTGAAGAATGAATACAAAGAAGCACCACCGTTTTGGACATTTTTTTCATGCAAATGTGACCTTGAAGGCAACCTCCTTGATTTGTTTAGGGTCAAAAAAAATGAATTTTTTCACTTCGAAAGCTTGTAATATCTTGTAATCTACACAATGGAAAATTTTGAGATTTTTTTCACATCCTCTCAAGTTAAATATTATAAGGTGCTTCAATTAGATGTATCTAAACATGTTTTTGGTCTAGAAATTTATTTGTTTTATAAATGGCAATTTTAGAGCCTTGTTACAGAAAGCATGGTCATGGAATTTGATGGGCTAACTTAATAACATACTGCTAGCTACGTTTTTAGATAAAAAATTAAAATGAGGATAAAAAGGGTTTACATTATATAAGCAATTTTAGCACCCTCATGATCAAATCTTATTAAWATCTTTACTCTATAAGTGTATTGTTGTGTTTTTATTCCTATGTGATTTCTAAATTGTCTAGTTTAAATTTGCTCAGTCACAAATTTAAAAAAAAATTGATACAACTTAATAACCTATAAAATGTTGTCTATTTGTTTAAATTAGAGCAAATTCTTACAAGCTCAAGCCTTGGGAATTTTGGGATTAATCATTCACAATTTGGTGTTTTTCAAACTCAGCAGATTTTAGCGGCCACTTGAGCATAGAATTTATTTTTTTCAAAATACTTTGAATTAGAAAAATTTGGAAAATGAATTTAAGATTCATATCCAAAAAACCATTTGTGCTTTTATGTCTTAAATCAAAAGTTATGGACAAAGTTCAGAAAAAGGTTGGAAGGGACATTTTCTTACATTTTTAGACATGTAATCTGATTTTTTCCCATAACTTTTTACTGAAGCCTTCAAATGGCAAACGGATTGTTGGAGAAGAAAGTTAACTTGATTTCGCAACTTTTCTTGGTTTGAAGTGTTTTAAAAATAGTTAGTTTATTATGCTCAATTGACAGTCAAAGTCTGCTGAGTTCATCATAAACGAAATTGAAAACATATAAGTACAAACAAAATTTCCATTATAGACATCAAATTGTACTAGTGGTGTAGTGGTAGGTGTCATAGGTTCTAACATGGAAGGTCTTGGGATCGAACCCCAATGGAGGCAAGCACTATAGTACTTGTAGTCCGTAATTTCCAGAAGCAGGTAGTGGGTAGTTAAAAAATAATTTTTTTATGTTGCCTGCAATTTCTAGGCAATCAATTTTTTTTTTTCATTTTTTTTTTTTTTGTTGACCAAATCAACATAAAATACAACATCTTTTTGTTGAAAATCAACACTTTTGTGTTTAAATTAACAACAATATGAACATTTTTTTGTTGACAAATAACACAAAAGTGTTAGTATCAACATCCAAATCAACACTTTTTTGTTGAGCAATGTCTAGGTCAACACGTTCTAATTAACAAAAAAAATCAACACTTTTGTGTTGAAAATTTATTAATTTGGATGCAAATTTTCTAGTAGTCCATACGTTGGGACTAAAATAAATTTTTTTTTGCCCTCTTCAACGGTTAGTGGCTGGTTGCTTGAGGTGCATACTATAAGTTTAGGGAAGTTGAGTAGTTGACATTTGCAAGCACTCCTGAGAAATTGAACACTAAGATTTCCAAGGGCTAGGAGCCACAATATTTTGTGTCCCTTGCTTGATAATGTATAGTTCAGTGGACGGGGGGCCTTGTTTTGCAAGGCTTTGTGCACATTCTATTTTTGATATTTTGACATGGTATGTTGAAATTTGACATTCTAAATTTGATTATTGAAGTGCAAAGATAATTTTGGACAATGAGCAAGGATGGATCTACATGGTATGGTGTCTCGTCGGTTGGTAAAGTTTAGTGCAAGGCTTATAACTCTGTTTTTGCGAAGAAGGTTAGCCATATGTTGAGCGACCTAGGTTACAAAGGCTCATCCGGTTTGCAAGACAAAGAAGTTAGCCTTTGTCTGAACTTGATATCGGAAGTTGGAGCTCTTTTTGTCCATTGTACGTAAAGGGACATTTCCGTGAAGGTATGCCTTTGATAATGTGGATGATAGCAGTACACCTATTTGTGAAAACATAGTCTCAAATGGGAGGGGCACACAGTGTTGTACCGCAGGAGACTCTTGCACAGGCGCACATCACCTAATAAGCTCGGTGGTGCAGGATCGGAAGTGAATCCAAACACAAAAACATCCGGTGAACGAGAAACTCCAAGGACATCTAATAGCAAGCCTTTTCAGACAAAGTAGACTAGTGGACGGTTTTGAAGAAGCAAATAAACAAAAATTGGATGCATTGTATAGTGGACCCATTTTTTTTATGCAACGAACATACCATTCTCAATAGTCCAAAATCCAACATTCAAAAAAGAGGTAAAGAGAACAGCAGAGTACAATAAGCTGTATTCCCCACCATTGTATCACAATCTACGCAACAAATTGCTTGACAAATCAAAAAGAGACATTGAGGCAAAATTGAATTGTCGGACGGAAGACAACATTAGGTAGTTTGGAGCCACATTGTCTATAGATGGATGGAGCTCTGTTGTAAACCGACCATTGATAAATGCCATGCTCATATCTTCCGTGGGTGAGCAATTTTTGGGGTCAGTGGATACGATTGAGATAGAGAAGACTACATTGTATTTGATCGATGTCTTAAAAGAAATCCTGAAGAAAGACGGTCCTAACAATGTGGTGTTAGTGACTGCAGATAATGCTCCCGCAAATCTGGCGGCATGGAATTTGATATCAAGGAAGTATCCACATATTTTTTTCCAAGGTTGCGTGATGCACGCTCTAAACTTGTTAAAAGATTGGGGGTCACAAGAATGGATCCTAGAATTGGTGGAGAAAGCCAAAAAAATTGTGCACTTCTTCAAGGAGAGACATATGCCACTTGTTATCTATTGAGATCATGCGAAAGTGGTCAAGAATCTTAGCTTGCTAAAGCTGGGAGAAACATGATTTGCCTCTACTTTGATCATAATTGAGCATTTGACAAAGGCTAAAGCAGCATTGCAGCATAGTGTGGTGGATGTACGATGGAAGGAGTACGTTAGAGTCCTACGGGACAAAAACAATAACAATAGAAAAGCTCGCTCTTTGTCTCGGAATGTTGCAAAAGACATTATGAGTTGTTTTTTTTGGAGCCATTGTACAAATTTTGTGGAGCTGATGGAACCAGTCATGCATGGTCTACGTGATTTGAATGCCAAAACACCATATATGGGGAAGGTGTTGATTATTATGAAGAGCATAAAATACCACGTTCTTGGTTTACGAAAAGGACCTTTTTGGCAGTGCATACACCTAGCCATTCCACTGTAAAAGGCATATCACGCACGACGAAAAATAATCAACACGGATCTACATTATGTAGGAGCTATTTTGAATCCCTACCTTTTTAAGGATAAAGAGTTAGTCGAGATCTAGAGGCAACAGAACCATGCAAGCGGGTTCTAATGAAAATATGTACATGGGAGACGTATCCGCAAGTAGTGAAAGAATTTGTAGCTTTTCGCCTTAGAGAACATCCGTTTCACAATATGTTGGAGCCGAGTGACTCTAAATTATTGACACATGCTTGGTTGGATTTTGAGGGCGCATGTGGGAAACTCATTGCTCCAATTGCGAAGAGGATATTGGCCAAACCCGTGTCATCGTTGGCGTGTGAACGGAATTGGAGTAGCTATTCATTTGTTCAGAACAAATCTTGAAACAAGTTGCAGCCTTCAAAAGCAGCGGATTTGGTGTACATGTACACCAATGCCAGAGTCATAGCCGCATCAAAGGAAAATGATGAAAAGAAGTGGTACAATCTGAACGTGGGATCGGAGGATTCAGATGAGCCAAGGTTGGCAGATGAAGGTACTGAACCTGGAGATGATGATGAGCCGAAGATGCCATGAACTACAACATGGACAATTCGGATGATGAAATGTTTGGAAGTCCTTATTGAAGCACTAGGACTTTGGAATCAATCACAGAGACATGTATGACTTCAGATCAAATGAGGACGATTTTGGATATGAAGAAGATGTACCTTTGATAGCTAGATTTGTAGATGGAGCTCGTTTCATGAGTAGTGAGACACTTCTAAAAGATACGGAGAATACGCATGTGGAGAGAGTGGACATGTGTAGGATAGCGGATTCTAACAATGAAGCTGACGAAACTGATGAAGTTCCTTCAATTCCTGAGACTCTGTATATGGTAATGGTGCGAGCGGAGGAAAATGAGGAGCACAATGATGATGTAGGATGTGAGGAGACGGTTCCGAAGAATGTGGACAACTCAAACGTCGCTTCGATAGCGATAATCGCGAGTAGAAGTTTTGGAGAACAAATTGATGAAATTAATAGAGTGCATGAAGGCAACCTCAATGTTGCTTCGGCTTTGATGGAGCCAAGAAGTTGCCTTTCTATAAACGATGGCGTAGACGAGAAGAAACTCGAGCAAGACACCTCCATACCACCACGTGGCGCTCTTCCACGTGCACTCTTTAAAACGTGTAGCACAACATTGGATGGTTCAGGGAGTTTAAAGTTTGGAAAAGAAATTTTGAACATTTCAAAACAAGTGCCCACTTCAAAGAAACCTAGTCAAAATGCTTCATCATGTAGCGAGTATAACAAGGACGAGACCTTAGCTTCGATGTTGAAACGACAATCTGGTGTTCCACCACAACACTCTTTGATAGCATCAAAGGGGTCTCGCCAAATAAAACAAACTTTGAATGTGAAGGAGATAATCATTCGCGAAAGGTGAGAAGCATTGGAATTGCCGGTCAAAGAATCCTCAACAACAAAGAATAAAAGAGTGATGCAACCTTTTGCAATGTCTCCAATCAAAAGGCAGAATGTGGGTAGAACCCTGCTTGATGCAAATCAGCCTATTTCTAGGAGGAAAATGAAACCAATCCCTCATCTTCGAGAAGGTATTGGGAAGCTCATATTAGAAGTAAAAAAGAAAAAAGCGAAGCAACCATGCAAGAGATCAATGAAATGGAGGAAAGCATAAGAGGAAGGAGTGACAATTCTACAATCATCATCAGACAACACGGAAGACACATCCAACGCTGAAGCCAATGGATGGGGAACTAGATGTGATAGTAGGTGGGATAAGGTGAAAGAAGGTAGTGATTACCAGCTTTAGGGATGTATGCATAGGTTTTTAGCCGTTTGGGTGCTCATGATACGTAGAGCACATCATGTCAATGATATATTTCAATCTTTTGTTATAAAATTAGTTTGTTTACATGTGTTCAAATACCCTAAAACGGATGCAAAACCAAGGGTGCATTCAATAAATAGTAATTGTGACCTTTTTATTTTGAAATTTTGAATGAAGCATGAAATAATACAATGTGAATGTATAATTGTATAATTCCCCAATTTGCAATTCATGAAATGGAGGTCGTTTAAATTTTTGAAATTTATATAATTATGAGATTGTGTTTGACATTTACATCCTTTGAATGGCAATTTCAAAATGCAAAGTTTTGAAGTAAGAAATTAAAACTTCCATAACTCATTAGTTGAAGTTTGCTACGCCATATTTGATAACCGGGAACTCACCAAGACACAAGTTCCCCTAATACCCTATGGTGTCTGCCCACCTGTCCACCGTCCGTTCATTAGTTGAAGTTTGTTACGCCATATTTGATAACCAGGAACTCACCAAGACACAAGTTCCTCTAATACCCTATGGTGTCCATTGGTCCACCCACCCGTCCACCGTCCATCCGTGCTATTCATCAACAAGAGATGTTGGAACTTACAAGTGAGTTAAATTTCTTCTCTTTCCTTTGGTTGACATTGTGGAGTCCAAATGCTTTTGAATTTGTCCTTTGCATAGTTGAAGTCAATGAGCTAACTAAATACTTGCATCCATGCACGGATGTGAATGCATGCTTTGGGTGCCAGTTTTGAACAGATTTTCAAGCAAATAGCTTAGGGCAGAATTTTACGGTGAACTTTTGTCCAGGAGCGATGAGGAGTTTTTGCTTTTGCTATGCATTGTCTAGTCTATGGGACAATATCGTTTGAATTGAATTAAGTTTCTAGAAAGATTCAAGACGGTGATGATGTGGTTTACACTAAACTCGTTAATAGTCCAACCTTCAATATACATCAGTTGTGCTTCCCAACATCTTTCATGATTTTGTCTGTGTTGAAACCTCTTGAAAAGAGTTTATGCGTGGAGTGTACTTCTCAAACGTCAAGTGCACTTCGAAAGATTTTGGTTACCGTTTTCCAAAATGAGTGGCARACTGCCTTGTTCCTCAGAAGAGTCATAATGCACCGTGTGCATCAGACCAGTACTCAAACCTACCTGACGGGAATTCCTTGCTCTCCCAACCACGACAGTAACTGTGCAGCAGCCGAGTCTTTGGCTCCATTGACATTCCTCTCCATTTCTCCTTCCACATCGATCTCAAAGGCTTGTCCCCCTAWACAGACTTCTGTCTGGACCATATACCTAAATCTGACATGTTCATTCAAAATTTGAAGTATTAGTTCCTAATCACTGCGAACCAGTCGTTCATCAAATGAGAAACACGAGAAACGGAAACGATAGTACTCCAATTGTGGAGAATGCTACAGTGGGGCATGAGAATGAGATGACTTACAAAGGGGCATGGCTGACTCCTCCTTTCCAGACCTGCGTGTACACTGGATCTGGCCATCGGTGTCTCATGCAGAGAACATTGAGCAAGGAACGCGCCTCACCTTTGACCATCTGCAACCCAATCTCTGAAAGTAGAAAAGGATTGTATTAGCCTTATCAAATGAATGCTCAATCCCCAGAGCCACTATACTATGAACCCTTGAGTACAGATGCAAGCGATGGTTAAAAATAGTGACAGTAGTCCTCATGGATGTGTTTTGTACCTGGGGGTGGCCGTGGCTGAGAGGCCGCGAGAGGCACGGAAGAATTATGATGATGCGAACTAAAAGCATTGAGGTAWTCAGCTACAAAGGCGGTGGTACTAGACACGTCTTCGTGATGAGCATGATCTCGATAACCAGGGCTCTGAACATCAACGTCCATCCTGTCATTCGTTGGCTTGCTTCCATTCATCTCATGAATGGCGTCACTATTACTACCTGAGCTTGATACCTGATTGGTTCCTGAGAGCATCCTGAGCAGCAGGTTCGACGATGCACTATAAGTCACTGCAGAAGTGTTTCCAGCAGCGGCAGGTTCGTGCTTGGACAGACCAACTGGATCCGAAGGCTCGTTCCGCACAACATAGGGCCTCGAGTCAGGAGTCGGTGCGACCTCGGGTAGAATAGATGAGGTGGTTGTTGTCGCACTTGCCCGAGTCGTAGAAACGCCCAAGTCTCGGGTAAGAGGACCTTGTTGGGGCTTGTTGCTTGGTAGGACCTTGTCTCGAGTAACGGCATTTGGAATCGTATTGGAAGATGCCCTATACGCGTKACAGAGTTTTTGGAACTCATTAGTCTCAACCAACTTTGGAGTCTTCTGCCTGGAAGTTTCAGAGYTTGAATGGAAAGTGCTCAGTCCTGGTTCTGATGACCTAGCCGTTGATTCAGTGGAAACAGTGGTATGGAACGACTCGTTCAATGACTCTGCAGTTCGATAACCTGGTGGTTGATGCTTGTCGACAATCAATACATCTCCACCATTATACTGTACTGAATTTCCTTTCTGTCTGTTTCTACCCAATTGTACGTCTCTCTGCTCTTCTCGGACATAACCACTGCTGGACGCCGTGCGAGAAGCAAAGTCAGCCTCTGATCTCTTGTCAATAGCACTTTGAGCTATTCCATAAAAACTTGAATCTGCAGTACAATGCCTGTCATTTTTCAGCAATTCCCACGGCAAACTGGAAATTGAAAAAAGATACGACATACTAATCCGCCCCAAGTATCTGGCGTAATTGACAAATAGAAGTAACTACTGGATCACAAAGATTCATAGCATTCCGTGCCTAGACCAGTTAGACCTATTCACTCACCAGATCTGCAAGGCGCAAAAGCAGAAGAGGTAGAGTCGAGACCAATAGCTTCATCAACAGAAGCCAAAGGACACCCTCCTTCGGGAACATCGACGAGATCCGAGAACTTGGTGGCAAACAGCGCTGGCCGTTTTAGCAATCGCCTAAAAGAGTGCTCATAACCACGTTCCTGCAAGCTCGGAAGGGTTCGGAGAATTTAGTTTAGTCACCTAATCATCCAAAAACTGAAAGAAGTCACGAAAACTATTATTATTCTTCATTTTTCTAAAGAACGAAATCGTGTGATCAGACAAAGTTTGACGCAGAAGATTAGATCAAATCGATAAAACCCTCAAGCTGTCAATTTGAGGAGCAAGAACAATAGCATGAATAACAAACCTTGAAAGGTACTCCAAGCAGAAAGATTGACATAAAACTATGTCAGAGAAWAAGGAGCTACGCTGTGATCAACAATCGCAGACCATATGATACAATATCTAGAAAGATGTGAAGGTAAGTTGACCTTCAGTAATGCAAGAGCGTGAATTGCAGCAATTTTCYTTGCACTTTTCTTATCTTCTTTTCGACCAACTCCTGTAATTGGCTCGTTCTTCACTTGTACTGTAACAGTTATGAGGACAGCGCCTCTAGTTGCATCTTCAATTTCGAAATTTGGATCACCAAATTTTTGTTTTTGGCACAACTCCCGCAATTCACGAGTGGGTTCCAGCCGCAATGTTTCTGGTGTAACCAAAGGTTTTAAAATTCCTTTGAAAACGCTCCACACTCTGTCTAGATTATAGTCAGAGTCCAAAAATACTGCTCCTGCCAACGACTCCACCAAATCGCTCAACACCTGAAAAACAAATTAATTAAAAGGGCTTTAAGACTTGGACAAACTTTCAGTGCTATATTTAATGCAAAATTGGTGTGGTAAGACCATGCCCCTGAGTGTCAGGCAACATAAATTCGTTATGATTTCCATCTTCTTTTTAATATTGGATCATAACATGTACTGGCCCCAATAGTAACAGGTCTTCMAACCTGAAGCATGGTACTCTKAAGGTAAACATCGAAACTGCTCAGAGTSAAAACACTTACTTTTGGACTAGCGTCCCCTTTCCAGCCATGGCACTCAGCATCAGTCATAGAGTCACGTACAAACTTGACGTACTTTTTCACACTCGTATCCAGCTCTGTAGAATTATGGAGTAGGTAAACATGAAGATTGTGCCGCACTGCCACTCGTGCAAAACACTCATTATTCACTGCTGCTGACCTCAAGTCTGTGAGAACTCCAGGCTCCCGTTTCAAAGCTTCTGAATTCTCATAAAAGTGCTTTGTAATGAGAAAATCGAGGACAGCATCTCCTAAAAACTCCAATCTCTGCAGAATCACAGCACACTGTCAATGCAACTGGTGAACACCGACGGAGCCACTCAAATCATTTYATAATGGAAGCGCATATTCGTAGACCATAGCACGTACCTGATAACAATCACCAGCACGGCGAAGAGATGATGCATGAGTCAGAGCCTCCACTAACAAACCCTTGTTTTCAAATTTATAATTTAACAATTTTTCTAATTCGGCAACCTTGATTTCTGGCAGAAGCCCGAGTTGCCCATGCACACRAGTRCGGGCTTTCTCCTTGATTCTAGGATCAACCCCAACTTCGCAACCGAGCCATCCCATCACAGATTGTGCAGCATCGACACCGCCATGAATATAATGGGCACCTACACATAATTCGAGCAAATATTCCCGATTTGAGGAATAAAATGAATTGAACTCTAAATAGGATAAAAGACTACTAGAGATCATTGGCTGCAAGCTAATGAAGCTACTAGTGATCATTCTACGTGAAAGTGGCCAACTGTACAGTCTAGCATTGAACAAATACAAGTTTGAAAGACGCGAAGTAGAGACATCAAGAATGAAAAGAGCCACGGACGTCTGATTCAGTAAGCTTCAAGTAGCCTTCATCAACAGTAGAACATTTTATGCATATCTGGTGAAGGACTTAAAAGTGGCTCAAGTATTGATACCAATAAGGGCCTCGAATACATCGGCAATTTTCTTTCCTTGCAAGGGTGTCCCAGTGCGTCGTGGTCGCTTTGGAGCAGTTCTTGGATGAACTTTGATGTCTTCAGCATCGATGGTTTCTGCGCAGAGTTCATAAGTACGCCCTGGTGCAGCCCAGTCCTCCGGAGAGAATTGGCTATCTCGTATGTAGTTCTTGTGACCAGCCAACACAAGATCATTTGAGAAATTCATAGTAAAAGCTCCTCTAGAGAATATAAAAAATTAAATATAAAGAATAGAGAGATGTTAGTGTAATTGGAAATTATGCATATTTGAAAGCAAGATAAATCAATTTCCAATCCTGCTCCTAGATCAATCGGCTACACTACTCTCTTGTTTGTGTAGATAAGAGTAATTYCTAAACCCTAAACTAATTGAACATTACATGCTTCAGCTGCCTCAAATGTAGCACCCAAGACTTGAGAATCATGTACTCGATGGATGACAAAGTACATCATCCATATCACCCATGCMCACACCAATCAATGTGAAGTACAGTATCCTCATAGCTGGTACTTACCATTAAACCCCGCTCCCTGCCAAGTCTCTCAAGCGTTGCATTGTTAATACGAGCCGTGCGTAACTTCGAAAGTGTACCTTCCTGCATTCCGTTGTGAACAAGAAAGAGACGCTCACTAACAGAAACTTCTAGGAAGGCGTCACCGAGCAATTCTAAACCTTCCAAACTGAAGCCCTCTCCGCACTTGCTTGTTGTAATTGCCTCGAGCATCTGCTCAAGGTCGGACATTTAGCTTTGTCAAATAAGCGCATACTGAACAACGGGTTTCAGAAGTAAAAGGTGTATACATGAATCATGATTCATGAATTATAGAACAATATGTAAAGAAGACGTCCAAAACAAGCTTAACAGAGTTACATATGTCACGTATACAATCACCAGATGTGCAGGCACTGGAGAAGCTCCAGGGTGTGATAGTGGAAGAGTTCGCCGCAGCTGCAAAGCAAGAAGAAGCCCTTCAAGACGATGCATGAAAGAAGGTAACAAAGAGACTGCGTTTGTCAAGGGACAAGATAGCCCCTTCACCCTTATTCTGCACAGCTCCAGCGGCAGCTCCACCAGTTGCTCGACAGCTCCACTAAACTCTTCGGTAGCTACAAAAACCACCGTGGCAACTCAGGCATTCATCCTTGAAACACACGGCTGGACCTAAAACTGTCAAACTATTCTGGACAATTACGTATACATCCAGTCCCAAAGTCGACAAACACGACAAGTTTGTAGTAGATAGAAGTCAAAGAGCACCAAACCTGGGGGGTCGACTATAACTAAGAGATTGCGAACTTTCTTCAACCGCTTAGCTTCCAACATTGGTTGAGTAAAAAATTGTAATCTCGTACTATGCCTGCAGTATATGTGATAGAAGCATAAAAGTTATAAAATTGCCCCAAAATAGCGTCATCCAGAATCAAACTCAGATCACAACAAAATTCAATAATCGCAAGCAAAACGTCAAACACTTCAAACCAGAACTAAACTAAAGGAGAGCATGTTAACGTACTGTCTCTCAWAATAATCTATATAAGAGTTRTCCTTGGGGTTCTTCRTGATCATGGGACTCTCAGCAGTCAGATTCGGAATGAGCTCCCGCGCACAATAAAGCCACTCTTTGACCGTTGTATTGTGCATAGTTTGGACTAATGAATTAGTGACGTCATTGACATGTACATATCCATCAAATAATCTGACTAAAGAACTTCCAGGAATCTCAGGAGGAACGCCGTCAGGGGTAAAGTACTCCACATCCGATATCACTTTCTCGATAGAATCCCAGTCAACCGACAAGAACGACGACTCTTGCTCCRCGTTTACAGGAAGCAGAAGATACAGACGATCAGGACTCCAATCGCCWGAATTTTTGATGCCAGGCTTGTGATCTAAAAGAGCACTGAAGATACTCTCTTGAAATAGCCTTGCATTACTTAGCTGCACCCAACCATACCTTGTAAGAAATAAATAAACGTAGAAAAACTTGTCGCATTTACCTTCCAATCTGGCCTCAGTAAAGCCGAGACTCTTTACTAATAAGGCAGACTTCAATCAGACATGTAACAATATAAGATACTCGACTAGTACTCTAGCCTGTGAGATATTTCAAAATGACAAAACTAACTTAAAAAAAAATCAAGAGAATCAATCTACTTCGCAGAATAGATATGGTGACTATCTAGTACATATGATGTCCTATCAACTGACGGCGCTCACCTGACTAGGGTCGAAAACTACGGTTCCACAGGGTGAACATTTTGCAATCACAAGTCTTCTGTTACTGAGCTGCAGTTTAACTTCTATAGTCTCAGCCTCGGGTCCTAAGTCAGCTTCCAGAAACAATCCAAAATTCACATAAGCCCTGTCTTTAGGATTTGCCTCGAAGGTCACAGCATAAGCATGTAATTCTCTGCCGTCCAGAGCTCGCGCCCAGGTACCACTGAAAGCATCTGGGATGCTTGGAGAATATATCAGGGGTGGAAGCTTCTCTGCAAGAAAATAATTTGGTCAGATTGATGAAAACATGATGGAAACGAAGCGGAGTGAAGTTCAATGATGCGAGTGAACGTACAAGTTCCAACGGTATATGGACCCAAGCACCAAGGAGTCACCTGGCACTGAATAAATTTAGATCAAGATACAACGATGGCTTAGTCCGTCTCATAGGTCACTGATCTATGTCCCTTGCTGAGGCTCAAACCTGTAAGAGACTCCAAGGGACACGCTGCCTAAGTTTTTAATTGTGTTTCCTGTAAATTAATCTGAATCAATCTGGTTTACATCCCACTTTAAGATAAATAATATGAAAACCATAGAACTAATCCTCWACACTTAACTAATCCTGGTTTTCAACTGCAAAGCTATTATACGCACCAGAGCAGAATAGATTCAGAATCTAAGCTTGTAAGATACGCTGACGACGAAATTTGGTTAACAGAATACAATATTACTACCTTTAACATCCAATTCTGGAACAAACGCATCCTCATCAGATTTGAGTAGAAGGAAATCTGTCAGAGCTCCAGCCTCGTACAGACGTTTACAAGCATCCAAGCAAGCAACTCGTTTTGCATCGGCCTGAGAAGGGGCTGGCCGCCCCTCCGCACTTTGGATTAACGCGTCTGTAGGAAGCTTGACAGTGCATTTCACTCCCCAACCGCCCTCACTGTAGCTGAACTCAGGCATTGGTGTGAAAAAACTGCATCAAAAGTGCCGAGTACATTTACAAAAATCGTCAAAGTATTCAGAGAGTATATACCAACCTCAAAATGTATTCAAGACCACGACTGACTCAAAGATGAGGACTAAACATCACCTGGACTTGCATTTCTATGACAAGAACTAAACCTAAACCCTAAACCTCTATCACGTGATCCTCACATGATTGCGGACCAAATTTACAACATTTTGGTAATGATGAGTTAGAGCACCTATCATGAGCGAGTCGTGCACAATATTGGTGCAGTAAAGAAATACTGCAAAGTGTGCTTATCCTCGCTCCCGTACTTTCAACCTCAAAAGTCTCAATTGTTGTGGTTTCAGGTGCTCTAACACCGTCAAAATTTTCAAATCTGCTCAGTACTTGCTCCTTCATTGATTCCTCATTGCTCTTGAACTGCTCAAGACGCTGGAGGTGCTCATTGTTATCCCTACACACAGAAGCCGATCGATACAACAGAAATTAATTGWGTAAGCTTTGAATAAGCTGAGGTACACACGTATTAAAGCATCTTGGAATTCTCATACTGACTTTTCATCGGCTACTGCAAGAAATGGCAGAGACCCAACAACCTTAGATACATCTACTTGCTTACAAAGATAGTCTGGACAATCGAATCAAGCGGGCAAAGTGGCTTGATGCTAAAATTTGTGCGATGGCTACCTCTCAACAAGATAGACGATAGCGGACTTCAGGCACCGAGCTCGKCCTCTGGATTGAATAAAGCTGCAAGGGGTTTTCGGCAGATCAAATCGAATAACCAGATGGCAGCTTTGAATGTCAAGCCCTTCTTCTGCTACGTTTGTCGACACCAAGACATTCACCTGTACAGTTCCACCATCCTCCCCTCTTACAAATGTTATRACAAACTCAACATTCATGACAGAGAAAACCCGATTCAAGACTTAAAGCAGTACTCTTCAGGCGTCGTTCCTATAACTGATTGAGCCAAATTAGGCTAATTTTGTCCATTAGTAAGAATCTGATCRRCCGGTAACTAGAAAAAGGGGCATATCGCAAATTTGCAACAGACTACCTGTACAGTCGAGCCCTTCTTCCACCCAAAAACATCCTGRGTTCTACGTCCTCCRCAGTRGGGGTCACCGTTTAACATTGACTAAGAATCTCCTAAATCCTAGAACTAAAAATGAACTAGTCTACCTACTAACTGGATTAAAAACATTCCCAAGCAACGAGGCCCTTGCAGAAACTTTCACAATTTGGCGGCAACCACACCAAAATACCAACCTTGCCATCTCGAAAGGCCTCCACAACATCCTGCTGAACCTTGCGGTTCATAACGTTCAACCCCGCACCTTTTCCAGCTAGTGACTGGAAACGGAATCCAGGTGATAGAGATTTGACGCCGCTTAGAAGGCTGGCCAGCACACGTGTTGCAATCTTCCTCTCAACAAATATGATGCACCTCATGTCCTTTGTATCCCTGTGGTAGCAACCCTCATTACCCCGGTTCCTTCGCATTACATTAAAAYGAACATTCTAGTCAACATTCTAGTCAATAAATTGAAACCAGCAAAGTGGTGAAGCAATTCAGTTGCAGAACAATGACGAGCAAAACAAACCTGTAACATTCTAGAATGCTAATCAGCGTCTGGACCTTTGAAGAATAATGGTGGGTATCACCTAATCCATCAAGCACAGAACAAGAAGTTGTCATGCATTCTGATRAAGCAATAGGAAAGCACTGTTAAGCTTATCAAACATAACTCAGGCGTCGGAAACTTCTGGAATTGCTTAGAATAATAGATYTACWGTTTGTCAAAAAMTAATCAACTCTACTACACCTCAGAAACATGAGCAAAGTTTGAAAGTTCAACTCCCACTAACTTAGCAGGAAAAATTAGAACGCTSCAAATATTCAAGTCTTCCAAAGTAGATAGACGATTGACGCTAAAGGAGACAGGCATTGAGTGGCCAACCTAGAGATATTAACGAATTTAGAGTTCTGAGAGTTCCGTGAAGAAAGGCTTCCTTGCTCTCCGACTTCACATCTAGCTCAGTGCCAAAATCCTTGTCATATTTGTGGAGGAGCAAGTTCACTGCCTGGAATGAAGCAGACACCGAAGATCAGTCAAATACATTCTGATCTTTGGTTAAAAATTATAATCRATTAATAGCKGCAGTTCACCCCAAACAACGACGAGTAGCACATTATATACACGAACTATCAGAAATGGCTTCGAGCATGAAACTCCTGGTCGCACGGAAATAACGCCATATTCTTTCCTGATGTGTTGCAAAGGTTATTAACTATATCAATTGTTATGGCCAATACGTGAAAGCTGAGAATAATGAACCTGACGTACATCACACTCAATCGAATAACTCTTTCATATTTGTGTATATTGATAAAAATTTCCTGCAGACGTAATGCACATATCTGCTTCAACATGCTAACTAAAGATGAARGCGTACAATTGTGGCATACTTGACACTTTTAGCTGAATTTGAGATGTTCCTTCGAACCCTTACGAGGAAAARAAGTTCAAGCCTCAATGTCGTTCAGGGAAGCATTATAATAGTGCCCATCATTATATTTCCTAGCAGACTGCCGGGCTACCTTATTATCAGAAGTTATAAAAAATAAAAAATCAYCGYGTTTCAGTTTGGAATAATTTCAGGATCTGGGGTTTAACGACGTAGTCAAGCGTAAGCTACAAAAACAATGCTCAAGAGGTCAGATTGTAACTTCATAAGCGCATCGAGTACCAAGCTCGCTTCCACAATAATGAAGGGAATTATAGAACTTCTCAATATTTTTCACTGTCTTCCGTTCCGCATTGGTGCATACATCACCAAGAATCGCTCCTCCACACCTCGATGCACCCAATACGTTCCTAATGCACTGTTCACGAGAAACGAAGAAAATCTTACAGATTCAGAACAGGACMTCATGAATGCAAACAATAGCCGTATAGAATCCAACATACATATCAAGCTTGTARTTCAAGGAGCATACTCATCAGCTGAAGATCACCGACAAAATGAAATTCCAGCTGATGTAAATGAATGTCAACATACAATCAAATGCTAGAGAAGCTCCAACTTCGATGTAGTGTTTTTGCAATTCATGATCCAAATGAACTTAAGACAAAGAAAACGATAAAGAAAGGCAGTCAAACTGTGAGAAGTAAAGCATACCTCATTTTTGAGATGTAAGAGTGACTGATTGAATTCTTGAGAAACAGGATYTGTCGTTTCCGTAGGTTCGTAATATGTAAACTCAGCAAGAGGACGCGGGGCAAAATCCGACCCCTCCTTCACAGTATGCAACTGCAGGATATTAACCAATGTAAGCGAATATGAATACTCTGCAAGAGGTGGCAAACCAAAAACATATAATCCCAAAACGCACTTTACCTTCGCGTGCAGCATACGCTCAATTTTATCCAACTCCTTTTCGATCCTTTGTCCTTGATGATCAACTGAACAGCTCAATCCCAACATATCATTTTAGGAAACAGTGGGAATTCCGTCAGGAAATTTTGAAAGCGAACTGGCACCTTAGAATTCCAAGTGATCATAGGAGTGTTCTTCACATTCTCATGTACATGTAAAGCACRTCAAAAGCATGAAAAGAGAACGAACGTGGTTGTTCGGAGCAAGCTCACAAACAAAGATACTCAAATAGGATATAATCAAGTATATTCGGCAAAACTAGAAGAACCAAAAGGGTTGAACATAACTATTAGAATCAACGCATGATCCTGTAATACACACGAAGCTCACAAGTTCGATTAACAGAAAATCTCAAATCTCAGAGAAAAACTCGTTCCTCATACAATAGGAAAAGCGATAAAGATTCGAAATAAGTGCAATGCCCTCATGGTTATACCTTTCCCATAAAAGGGAGACGCTGTCATCCCTAGTATACGAGGAAGCTTGTAAGAATCGTCCTTGCTCCGTGGATGGTAAAATTCCTACCGAGCAATCCAAACAGAGATGGAACCAAATGAATTGAACCACACTCGTGATGACAGCTGAACGTCACTTACTATACTTCCGGAATTAGCAGTGATGGAATCAACGAAGAATGTAGTTTCTGAAGCTGATTTCATTCAGTGCTAGGGAGGCTGAGAAAAGGAAGAATTGATGGGTACCTGCATAATGCATGCATAAGGGTGTCGCTTGTCTGCATGATGGCACTCATCGAAAATGAGAAGCTCTATGCAATCCATTCTCATGAAGCAGTGATGAAGATTCTGTAGCAGAATTGCAGGAGTCATTACAAATACCTGCAAAACCACATGGATTGATGTCACCTATACTTGTCTATGTTAACGAGTGTACCTCAAAATAACTTACAGATAAAAGACTCGCTTGGAAAAAATAGCAACAACAGTGTCACGCCTCTGGACTTCCAAATTCAAAAACGACCATGACGACAAAAGGCGGCCARTAAATTAATCAAGRCCAATAGATTGACATCCTTACATTCCATATGATAGACAAGCAATTTACAGAGTACGTACAGCATACTTCGGAAAGGTAAGTGCAATACCTCWTTCTTCTCAAGCTCTGCCTCCCATGTCTCAGATTTCCAGGCATCAATATTCATCTCTCCATAATATGTCCCAACTTTTAAGTTCGTGTTCTGYTTAACAACTTTTGCTTGCTGTCCCACCACCAATCCACACGAATTTCTCAGGACTACACAGAACAACATCAAGTCATTCCGCTCAAGCGCAATGCCATGAACCTTACATACAGGAATCAGGCGCTTTACAAGTACTAAATATTTCAAGAGCAGAATGAACCACAACTTGAGTATGCTAAGACGTTATCAAGGTACCTGCTGAACGAGCGACACATTCGGGCAGAGGAAGACAGCAATTCGTGTGCTAGGCTTCCGRATGACATCAGCAATGTGCAGTAATAGCATCACAGCTATGTGCGTTTTTCCGCTTCCTGTCTCCAGGTACACAATTGAATTCTCCTTCTTTGCTTGCTCAAGCAAAGTAAGCTGATAACTGCAACCCCCGAAATTCAAAACATCAACCCAAATTCAACAATTCGCAGTACCACGCCAAAGCACTGAATACACAGTGTCGTCGACAGCCAACTCTGAATACCAATATATCCAATCTCAACTTCAGGCGCCTTGGACGTACCGAGCATATTCAATTGCAACAAATTCGATGACTCTAATGTGATGGAAATTTGAAACTGAAGGACGATTCTGAAAACAAATTGCCAGTCACGCCACTCAYGACAATACATGAGAAAATTCTAAAACAATAATTTTCTCTGTAATTTCTTCACGAGGCCAAAATCACTACCCCTCAGCTCAAACTCTGAAACCCTAAACTAAACGCACTAGAAAACGCTCCACACAAGCACGCCTCAGCTAACGCAGAGATTTAGATAAGAGATGATTGGATAAAATATAATAGGAGAAGTGTAACTAGGACTTTTACTTTAATGGATGGTTCTAGATAGAACCAAGAATAGAAAGATAAAGATAGAAAAGTAGTCCTAGTCTATAATAAAGACTAATAGTCTTTATTGATAGTCTCTATTATATAAGACGGAGCTCCGGGGTGAGGAGACACTCTTCTCTTTTGGGAGATTGATCTCTCTCTATGGTCGGGTGGTTTGAGCTCTCTTTGAAACATTCCTTTTAATAAGTATATTTGTGTTCGTATTTTGGGTTCATTGTGATTTGAAGTTACAAGCCGTGGGAGGTTTGTAACAAACCCCTYAACGCCCATGCTCAGACACACTGTGAAGATGGGTTTTCTGGACCATAGTAGAAATTCGAGGGTAACACAAGATCCGTGGAGAATTAGCTTACTTCACCACACAGATTGGTGAATGACTATGCATTGAAAAGATGGCTCCCCATCTTCACATACCCCTCGACATTTACTAATCAAAATTAAAAATACCCCCCTAATACCCCCCTGAATACATATACAAAATACATGTACAAAATACATATATTGAATATGTATACTAAATATCCCATATTGATTGTCCATCCTATTACCTTCTGAAGATTATAAGAAGTGGAAGGGGGGACACAAATTTTTAAAATTTAATTTTAAATTTTTAAAATTTGCTAAGAATTTGGGTTGAGTTAATAATTTTTTTTAAATGTTGTCTTTTGGGTGCATGCCTCACTACTATGCACCCAAAAGACAGCACTCACACTGAACTGTGTGGCGAGGATGAAGGTTCTTTTTAATTGAGATTTCACTATCTTGATTTCCGGCAATTTGCCCTAGATCTCGAGGAAAAGTTCAAAATTGCCCAACTTTGCAGGAGCATTTTAGTGCTTCGGAATTTATGGCAAGCGCATTGATTGATGCCTACTCTCCAAAATTGGACAGTACCTTCCTAAAGGGGCAATCCATGATTGGCCAAATTTTTAGAATCAATCGATTGTAAATTCACCAAGCTTTGAGAAACAAATGCGTGATGGATTGGAGTTCTTGCTCGGCGGAACCGGCACTACCTGCGTACCTGTAGTAGGACTGCGTAAGCACAGGTTTCTTCTAGTGTTTGATGAAGGACCGTAGCATAATTGGACATTGAAGATGCACTTATATGAAGCGCCTATACAAGTCCACCTGCACATGAACACCACCTATGAACTTGTAGTACTTGTACGAGGTGGTACATGTCTCTGCAATGCCAGCAATAGATACTTAAGACCGCATAGTGTACAAGAATGAAGTACTCCGTAGTGCATAAAGTACTCAAAGTAGAACATGTAAGACAATGAACGTCCACTACAATAGAAAAGGCAAGTGTACAATACTAAGCTTTGACTCTTAGGAAGCACAGAGCGTCTCTTACAAGCACTAGGACACAAATGGAACACATGCAAAAATGATGTACCTGCACATGTTACATACATGAATACATGGCAAGGAATATTGAAAGGAGTAATTGTGACATGTGCAGGACTTTGATGAAGTCCATTGTTGTGGTCATGGACAACAAAGGACGACGATAGCACTGCAGAGGACAAAGTGCCTAGATATTGTAGTATTCCGGATTACTATGTCTGTAATTGGTATATAGGTTTCCATATTGTGGAAGTACTCCGTGATGATGGTAGTAACTTCAAGTATTTAAAGCGTTGTATCTTGGTTGGGCAATAGCCCTACGCAGTCATATGCAATCCTTTGCCAAGTGGTTAGAGGACATCTGTTGCAAATAAAGAACATACGTTGGAGATGTGTTGTGCGTGGAGTGTCTTTCTAATAACTAGTGCCTCATCATGTTCAAATAATGTGGCACGTGTGACTGCTATGTTGGCGCTTTAAATTGCTTATCTTTACATTATCACAGTACTACAAGAAACATAGGAGTGAACATTCACTGCAATGTCTAATACTTAGAGGACAAAGTAGGGCACACGTGCACTGGCAGTCCACTCTGTCACAGCTAGTATAGCAAATAGGAAGTGATAAGAATTTATTTGATAGTGCTGGAAGCACTGGGGGGGTACTCGTCCATTTTTTAGAAAACAGGACATGCTAGCATTGACTTTAGCTCCCAGGACTGTAAGACAAAACAATGCCATACAAAAAGTGTAGGAGGCATTGACGTTTGATGAAGGAAGGGATAATTCTGTCACATTATAGAGGATGTCGCTCATGACGATGCATGCCTAATTGTTACGGGGTACATTGGTAGAATTGCACCTCTTGATGAGAGTGGAACTCATCTATCCTGAAGATATATGTACTATGATGTGTGACTCATACATACTATGCCTTCCTGATGTCAGAGCCACCCAAAATTGCATAATTCTACAATTCAAAAAAGCGGCACAGTTATGGGCGCCTGAATTGTAGAGCACTGTAAACATATATAATACTCTTCGAAATTTCTTCTAGTGACGTCTACGGCAACAGCTACAATGCACCAAACACCACAATTGTAATGGTCTATTCCATCAGTGAAAAGGTACTGGCAACTACGGTGTGTATCATCATGTGGCCGACAACTGTATGCTGATTGAAGGAAGAAACATCAAACACAGCACAAAGCACTTGCAATATAAGTGTGGGTGGAAAGCTTGCCTGGATTTCGAGGAGAAGATGTGTGGCATGCCTATCGTAGAGACAACGCCCTAGTCGTTTCTTCCTCACTTGTTTGTAATTCGGACAGACCCTAGTTTCTTCGGTCCACCAAAGCATCACAAGTTCACGGACATTGTCCAGAATGCTTCCTTCACGCTTCTTCTTGGTTGGCACTTTGAATCGCAATGAGGTATCCGTCCCAGCGTTTTGAAGCCTCCGCATTGCTGAATGGAGGTTTTGCTTGCGAATTCCCAAAATATTTGGGAATTGTCGTGAATTGTTTTCAACATCTGCAATTATAGATTTAAAGATTGCTCGCTTCCTCGCTAGCATGCCATTACAATGAGGAACCTTCATAGCCTGCAAGTCAAGCCTACTGTTTTGCAAGATGTCCCGTTGCGCTCGAGCGTCCTCCGGACACGGATAGTAATTAGGTATGAGCATCCTCATGGTCTAATTTTTAAAAACCATATCCAAAACTACAACTCTGATGTCATCGTCGCCTAGTCTTTCTAAGTGCCAAATGAGGTCCCTGGAGAACTCCGCGGCCCTACCGTTTAGCGTTGCACGAGATTGCGTTCTTTCATCTTCCATATCTGCTTGCCTCTGTAGTTGGATGTCCCTCTCCTATTGCTCCCGTTGTCGTGCACGATACTGTTATTGCTTTTCTCTCCACTGTCTCCGTCTTTTTCTTGCCCAGCAACTTCATGAGCAAGGCACGTAGTCGACTACGATCTCTCGGGCGAATATCCACAGCGTTGCATGCCAACAAAGTCGGGGTTGGCCACTGTGCTCACAAATTCGGCATCGCATATCAACTTCAATTTGTCTCCCAAATTGCCGAAACGTTGTCCAAAAACGAAGAAAACGGCGGCGCGTTACCCGCCATCGGAATCTAAATTGCTCAACCATCATTAACTGAATTTGTCGCCTCTTAAATCAAAATTATTCTTCTGTCTGACAGCGTTCCTAATAAATCCACCTCAAAGGAGTACTATCAAAAACTATTGAATACTAATGAGTCCTATTGTCTCCATCGAAGTATTGCACCGGCAAAAAATACCAGAAAATAGCTGAAAAAGGATAGTTTCAGGTTTTCAGTTTTAGTAATTTAAAAAAAATTCGGAAAAATTAAATTGAAAAAAAACATTATCCTAAACTTGAATGCGCTCACGGAGGATCCAAAAACATGGCAAGGAAAATTTTTTCCCTCTTCACAACCCTCGTGCAAAGGGAGGTTAGTTTGATCCCATGTGTGCAATGATCATGTTCACCAAATTTATTTTCACCAAAACTCCTTGTCAATCCTTTTAAAGGTACTAGACCTCCAACGTGTCCGATTTGTGGCTTCAAATTTGCATTTTTGGGTCAAAAATAGGACTAAATCCCCCCAAAATGGCCAAGGTAGACACCCAATCCGGGGCAGTTTAAAAATAGTTAAGAATTTTTTTTTTAAATCACAAAAATTACTGGATGTCTAGAACTATCACATGTATCTTCATTCCAAATTTCAAGACAATCGGACAAAAGACGCAAAAGTTATGTGCCAAAAAGCACCGGTGAAAGGCCAAGGGGACAAAAGAAAAAGGACAAGTGTTTCTTGCAATCACCCTAAAAATATTTTATTTATTGTAAACATTGGTACAATACAAGAATATTCAACATGTACTACTATACTTCAAAATTAGTGTCACCCACACAAGGGGAATTTAGGATTCTCTAAAGAACTAAAATAACTACAAAGATTTTACACATAGTTTCAATAGCACGATTAAGACAAATCAATGTATTCCTTGGATTAATTGTTCTATCTCTTGGTTTTCAATGGTTACCATTCATTTGAAAAAGATAAATTAGTGTACCTTACTACTTGCAAAGGCTTCAAATACTATACCTTATAAATTATAACCATACTATAACCAACACATAACAAAGACATAATTGCCTCCAAACATGGAATTGACATTACATTAGAACTTTTAATAAGCCAAGGGTTACTACAAGAGGTTATCAAAACTAAGGAGGGTCATTTGCTCTCATGTTGCTTGTATGTGGGCCAAGCCGAACCGGTCTAATACATTACTATGGAGAGTTTTATTAGTTCAAAGAATGAAGCTTATTAGAAGTTCTAAATAGCGAAATTAGGTTGCCTTTACAATTAGGTTGCCTTACTCCAAGAAAGTTACTCTATAAGCCATCAAAGTCAACAAATATTTCTACAAATACTTCCAATTATACACATGGAGGTCCATGAGTCCCAACTACACCAATAACTAATTCAAAAATAGTGCATTCTTGTACATGTACAATAAACATTTATATAGTGTGGAATGTCGAGAAATTAGTGAGGGGCAACCTAATTTCACTATTCAGTGTAAGCTATTCCCACAACTACCAAAAGTTTAGGACAAGGTGAACACTTCTCTACCGAATATTTATATTTTTCTAGAAAATAAGGTTCTAAAAATAGATTTTTTTTGGCAAATATTCTGTTTTTCACCAATCATACAATTTGTTTCGTTTAAAAAAAATAATTATCTCCCTCAAACTTTGGCATTTATTCTTAAAATTATTTTCCACCGATCCTGCCCACACTTACGGTAGAAGCAAGAACACCAGTTCAGTTAGGAAGCTTCATCACACAATATAACCAAAAGAGCAAATCACACCCACAGACTCAAAGTTTCGCAAGGCTTCATCTCTTTGCTCAATCAGTCGGCAACACACACTAAATAAGCCTAGCATAACATAAGCTTACCACCAGCAGGCGAGCTCTTGAAGAAAGTACAAACACAGAAACTCGAATTTGATTGCAGACTTTGCATGAAGGACTCGAATTATAGAAAGCACCATCATCCTAAAGCAATATGGTATACTCATGCCCGTTTCATACATGGGCGTCCACTACTAGTGGACAAAACCTTTTGTCCATTTGATTGTCCAGCTTAGTGTGGAGGGAAATTTCCATGTCATCTTTGATTTTGTCTGTCTGGTGGATGGCTTCGCACTAGGCACTGGACGTCCGGTGGAATGAAGCTCCTTGGAGGTTGCATTATTGTTCCATGGATGCTCCTTCACAACTCCTTTCTTCTTAAACAAACCCGTTTTGTCCACTGGACAAGATTTGGGATCACCTCCCAACTTGATCCCAAACTTGTCCACCACAACTATGGCTTCATCTTGAGTACAACATCTCCACAATTACGCTGCTGAGCTGAATGTCCTTATTACCCAATGGACTCCTTGTCACACCTGGTTTCCTGATAGAGTTAAAGAAAACAAGACTAAGCCTCATTATTTAGATCACTCTTTGGAAATCCGCAAACAGTTGATACAGACCCCAAGGGACTACAAACAAATGGCGTTAAGGATAAGAATCGAAATGATAGAATCCATACACAACTGCGTGAGGATGATAGAATCGATACACTCCTACTTGGTAAGGAGTTTGTTAACCCCTAAAGCACCATTCGTGGTTCGGAAACGACCACTTCAAAACATGATAGTGAAAAGCATAAATTAGATGAAACCATATTTTATATCACCAGAATCTGGAAAAAGAAAATATCATCGAACTAAATGACCTACTCAAAAGTCCTACAAGTACATGGGATCCAATTTGGGCCTTTGGGCCTAAGGTCGAAAACATCAGGTTCCATTACTTGACCAAAACCCATCCTTTGAAAATCGATGAAAAACAGACATATAATTGATACAAAACCATCACTTGCTGGGGGCCTAAACAAACTAGAACCCAATCAGGTGACCAACTAGGATTAAACTGAACAAGAAGATAACCCCTCTAGTTGACACATATGGGCTTCCCTACAATTTAACTTTTGAAAATTCACAAAAACGACATACTTAAAGAGATGAAAATCAAAATACGTAAAGAGAGCTGAAAATCAAATACACATATGTAAAGAGAGCTGAAAATCAAAATCCAATAATAGTAAAGATACTCGGTGCTCACAGGTATGCGTACCTTACCATAAATGGGCGATTCTGCATCAATTTGCGCCGGGAAGCTGTTCGTGGGAGAGCAGCTCCCAAGAACATCTTCATAGATGTCGCTCACTGGACTTCCATAACATTCGCTGGCTCTGTCAGAGCTTTGGCTTCCTTGCTCGGCTGGAAGCTCTTCATCTGGAACCACAGCGTGGTGCAACTCAGAAACACCGCCTTCCAATCCCACAAACCTACGTTCCCATAAATTCTCAGTGACTTCTTCTAGATGACAGCAACAGGAACTGGAATTGCTGGCAGATTCCAGTGATATCCTTCGACAGATTGTGTGCTCCATCTCAAAAGATCCCCTATTAGATTCACAAAGTTATAAATGGTACATTAATGTTAATATATAGAACAAAAAAACAGAATATTAAGAAAATGTTAAAATGATGTGTCAAGGCAACGTTTTCTTTACGTAAACTCAATAGTTGCCAGTATTATGTCAAGTTCATGCCAAGGACATGAACATTACATTCAAAGTAAGTTACAACATTGTGTTAAACTAATAGGAATTAGGTTCAAATTAGATATGTTTTGAGTCCTTGTGTAACATTAAAATCGTTAGCAGCGTATCGGGGGAGTGTGTAACGTGTACCTCGCCCCGAACTGCTCCAAAGGAGACTCAAGCCTCATGGGTTCCTTCCCCTTCCTGCTCTCGAGCAAAGCGCTATGACCTCCTTGAGCACCACAAATTCTCTCATGTCTGAGATTTTCSTCAGAGGATGTATCCTTCCCCTGCCTATGCTCAGGCATAGAAACCATTGCATAGGAAGGCAAAGCGTGTGTAGGGACTCTCTCTGCAAACATATAGTGAATGAAAGCGTGACCAACAGTGGTTGCTTCATAATTCTGGCCTTTGCCCCGTGATCCTGGATATTGGCCAGTGCCATATTGATAGCCAGGATACATGACTGTCTGCTGAGGATAGTTTGTTGTGTCTGCGTACATAGGGTTCTGATTATAATACATTGCTCCTTGAGCTTGTGCTTCTGTTTCTGCCAGTGCTTGAGCACGAGCATGTGCTTGTGCTTGAGCTTGTGCTTCTGATTCTGCCTGTGCTTGAGCTTGAGCTTGAGCTTGAGCTTGAGCTTGAGCTTGAGCTTGAGCTTGAGCTTGTAATTGTTTCCAATTGTCTGTTTATGAAAAGGAAATGGTTCTTATTGTAAAAAATTGGAGTGGGTAGTCGATTGGTTGCAAGGTGAGCAAAAAATCAGATCATTATTAAAGGTCGAGGCTGCTTGCACCTGTCCATCAGGCTGAATGCAGTTGGTATGCGAAGAATTCTGCACATGAGTTCACACCACATGGTCACAGGTGTTTTCCAATAGAGGAAAGCTTTTCTCAGATCCTAAAACGTACAAAGCAGTCATTTCTTCGCCAAMTTTAAAGGCAGTAAATGTTCGGTGCTGCTGAATTTCTATTGCGATAAACAGTCCAACACTAAATCATACAGGCAGCATATATAACCTACAAGCGTTTTATCTCCATGTGTCTTTGCACCAGAATCAATGAATTTGAAGTAGAAGCGATGTGGTAGTATCCTGGTTGGCTCGGAGCACATGGTATCCACAACGGGTTAAAAACCTGCATGATTTTATGCTTATTCTTRAGATCTCATAATTTTAGTTTGCCAAAGGCCCTAACCCAAACTTTGCTTCTATCTCCTATACTGTACTTCTAGTTTGGCAGATGTGGTGAAACAACCAATCTAACTCATGTGGTAACCCATTTTCGTGGGTCAATTTCCCGTGGAGTGAAAGGCCACCCATGAACAATGCGTAAGTGCCATCCTCATTCTTACCCTATTCATACCAGATCCAAATAATATATATCTTAGTGCATTGGAATCCTCTTGAAGAAGAGGATAAGACCCGCTAAAAAAATTCAAGTATTAATGAAGAAAACCAGTCAAAACAGGTGGAAGATCTAAGGATGTTACTTACCCTGCTCTGCTCACACTCCTGCTCATCTCGAGTTAACCTGGCCATCAAGACATTGTATCTGCGAAAATACTTAACTCCAACCGAATTGAGGCACCACAAGCAACAAAGACCAAGTATGCCGACCAAGCACACTGCTGCCACCGTTGCTTGGAACGTAGAGAGATTCGTCACTGTTACACACACGGTAGAGAATGAACCTGGTTACTAAAACTTTCAATAAGCCAATATTAGAGCTATACCCTAATGGTTTCAAAGTGGGGGTGGCTGACTCAGTGTCATTTTTAAGATACGCATCAATCTAAAACTGAGAAACACATTGCTGACCCTGATTGAATCTGTGGGGGATGGAGSTCGTTTAGWGTTGATTTTAAAACCGYTTRAGTTACAAGGATAATTCAACTATCTGATGCAGCTGGTGAAAATCCGATTTAGCATTCTCATGGATATCAGCTTGGAGAATTGCAAAGCATTGCTCAAAGGCGAGAGAATGCAGCACAACTTACGCGCAGTTGGTGCCCAGATGTAAATGGTGGTGGACGCTGTTAATATAACAACTGCACTTGTTCTTGTGGAGGTGGCATTCCAATTCAGTGTAATCGTCATCGCTGCCTTGCCAGCGATATCCTGCTTGCCCCCACCTACCGAAGCACTTCTGGTCATTACTTCTGTTTTCGTTTCAGTATTCCGAATGAAACTACAATTGTCAATGCCCAACCTCCCGCTTCTACAAGTAGTCCAGCTAAAAGATCATATGACCAGTCTTGTAACAGAAATAAAATCTTTCATTTCATCGTATCTATGCCTCCTCTAAGGGCCAACAGTGCTATGGCTAACAAATCAACTCCTAAGTGTCCAAAGTGTCCCCATTCATTTCCACAGGAATTGAAAGAAAATCACACAGGATGCTTTCAAAGGAGGAAACAAAGCATCCCAATAGYAAGAAGAAAAYACCTATTTGAACAATAAAAATATGTATTARAAGTTACTGTAGTTGACTATTAGCTTGGGCACTTAGAGGCATCACAATCTCCTTCAGAACATTTCAAAAGAAGCAGGTTAAGAAGTATGTACATTATCTGCGCCTTTTCCATACACAAGAGTTCCCAGAGCMTCGTTGCAGATGGACACGTTTTGATTGAACTTGATGCCTAGCCCCGTCACCGGCCATGAATTGTTCCGTGGAAGGGGCGGCAGAATCCACTCGCCACTSGGGTCCGTCTGCACCATCGAGAAGTTGGCAACAAAATTGGGAACGGTCACTCGAGCAGCACCCCCTTTGCATTGGATAGTCATCCACACACTTAACCCTGTCAGAGAGAATGGAACTGTGAGCATCACTGTACAGCACAGTAGGACGAAATCCGATGCAAAGGTAGTGGGCCCTTTCTYGTGGGAGACTATTTGCCGTGGGTAGGCCAAGAATTGGCCATAAGCGGAGTAAATGTTACTAACAAGTACATATTTAGGACCTAATGAATATGACAAAATCAAACAACTCAAGAGCCAACACCTTAGTCAAAGTTCAAATCTTAAATTTCATAACTAATTTATAGTAATATGCAAATAATCGGTATTTTAAAGCAKAGGAATCCTCTCGAAGATTTGGGACAGCACCCACATTAAAAGTTTMCATTCTAACAGGACCAACAGCTGAAAGCCACGGTAGTGAAATTTGATATTCAAATACTGGTAGAGGGATAAAACAAAAGTATGCAAGGAGACAGATGATGAGATTACCAGAGGGCGCTTGGATGTAAACAGGCTGGATAGGAATGCCTGTGGTGAAAACATACAACGATTTCGAGAAAATAGCCCAAGGCGCACTGATGACAACCTGAGTACCGTCGGTAACATTATCTGTTTCTGACGTTATGAAGCCACCACCTGTGCTGAAATCTGCCCCAAAACCACTAAATTCCATGATCAAAAACATCTCAAATAATAGAATTGTAGGTCATTTACTGAAAGTGGCCTTGGACTCGACTCGCTTTTCAGTTTACAGTAGGGATAACAGCTAATTGTGAGAAGAAATTCCATTGTCACTTGGACCCAAAACTCAGTTCCCTATTGTAGCTATTGCACAACCCCTAGAGGGTTTTGGTTCTGCAGGATGAAAAATGCACATGAACCTTTTAAACACAAACTCTCAATCTTGTTACTTTGGGCAAATGGGTGGTCAACTACTTGAAAACTGAATAGAACTCAAGGACCAAATCTGAAAAGGTTTGCTCGAATGCATAGTTCTAGATTCTGACAAAAGATAGCAGAACTACAATTGGCAACAAACAAGGTAAGAATCAGAGCTGACCTTGAGCGTGGAGAGGACAACACAAGCTTGACAGCAGCAGAAGCACGAATATCATCATTGCTGCTCCTTTCTGAGGCCTGATGTCTCAAATTGATGAATGCAACTTGATAAGGAGATACCACTCCACGTTTCCATTTTCTCTGTAAGAGCGGACCATCAATTTGCAGCGATTTGAACAAGAGGATGAAGGAAATACGGCAGAACCCTAATTGATCGATGGCACTTCCTTCCCATTTGAGGGGCAATGACAGCGTACACTCCAGCCTTGAGAACATCCTCCACCAGCTTCTCCCGGTCGCCACCCGTGGTGCCCATCACGAATGGTAATCCACGACTGCAATAAAATTCAGCGTTACCTGTAAGAACACCACTTTAAACATCTGAACAAACATCAACCACCACCACCACTAAAAGAAAAAGAAAGAAATGCAAAGGCGAAAGTTAACCTATATCATGAAGCTTACAACATTGGTTTACATACAACCCCTAAATGCCCAAATTAGGGTAAAAGCACGCTCTCTGACCATTGGCAGCAGCTGGCAATGTATAGTCCACAACGATGACATTCGGGTAGTCCTTCATGACTTGATCCATCACCGTCTCGCGGTCCTTGGAATCCACGGATTGGACAGTGATCCCTTGAATGTTAAACTCACGCCCCATGCCAGGTCCTGTGAGGCACACGGGCACTAATTGCATCCCCACTCCGACAGCAGCCTCGGCCACCGCTCCTCCCATCTTCCCGGAGCAATCGTTCACCTGCCACATATCCCCCTCAGAATCCAAATCATACAAGACATTCCAAAAAAATTCAAAACAATAAAAAAATTTCAACCAATCCAGGGATTTTTAACATTCTAAGCAGTTTGAACTTTTCAACCATTCCGAACGTTAGAACGCTGTCCTTCGGCTACGCACCATGAGAGCCAAATCGCCGAAGCTTGACGAGCTTGCAGCTCGTACTGAAACGGGAGAGCATCTCTGAGCCTTGACATCCATTTTGAGAGGCTTCGCACGGCACCGAAACTCCACACCCCCAGTGAAAGAACTACCGGCGCAGGTATCGGGAGTATGAGCGCGGTGAGGAATGACAGCAGACAGAGTGGGATTGGAGGTGGTCACTGCCATGCGGGTCGCCATTGCAATGTCTGAAGAACTAGAAGATGGGGAAGCGGAAAACGATGGGGTAGACGGAGTCGACCTCGAGCCTTAAACCCTAAACCCCGGAGCCTCGGCTCCTGCGAAATTCTTGAAACCTAACGAATAAGCACATTGCCACAAGAAATCACCTGAAACCTAACGAATTCCACAATCACTAATCCAGCACGACGTGCATGTCGATAACCAGTCGATAACTGCATCGAGACGATTCTAGTAGTCAAGAAACAAGCACAAATCATCAAATCTAAAAAGTTCTCTCATTCCTCAATTAATTCAGGAATGTATATCTCGCTTAAGAACATCTAACGTATATCAGTTTCAAGAATTGAACAAACGCTAATACCTTAGAGCGAGAGTTGAAGAAAAAAGAGGCAAATACCTCAGGCCTGATCTTCAAAATCTGTCGAGCCTCTCAATGCTCGTCCTTAGTTCTACTTCCAAAATATAACTCACATCACTGCACACAAGTTGCCCTGGTTAGGGTTACGGTTTTAGAAGACAGAGAGCTATTGCGTTACACTTGGAATCCAGAGTCACTCAAGTGCGTGGCACTAAACAAGAGAAATACTCTGCAACCTTCAATTACACAGACCATTACAATGAACTAAACCTATGACAAGGCACAGAGACTAGATACTAAAATTTGGATGAAATATGGAGCCAATGAGATTTAGAACTAGTTGCAAAGAACTCGACAACAGTAACTCTCAATTRAAACCAAATTTATCTAAAAGAAAACCACTTGCATGCCAGTGTTGACCAAAATCAGTGCTTAAGGGTTTAAGAGGTGGCATTGCCAAAATCCTCCTAGTAGAGAATCACGCGAATAAATGCAAGCACGTCATTCGTCATTGCCAATTACAAGTCATCGAAGTAGCCCTACTGCCTCAAAAGGATCGCCCGATCTGTGTGAAGAGAAGAAAAACAAAATCAACATCACGAAGGGAGGAAACCCAACYAGAATTTGTGTCGTAGAAACAACTAAGGTGAGTAAGTAGACGAGAATACGCATCTTTCGAAGCACAAATCTTACAGCAGTCTGATGCGCCACCCTCCCCAAATGTGATACAAAAGAGGTGCCAGACAGTGCGAGACTGTGCTAGCAGCATCGTAGACTCATCTGAGTTTTGAAAGTTGGGCGATGTGGATGAACAGAGTTTTTATATTTCTCTACTATCGTACTGTAGATTTGAATGATAGTCGTCCATCCCATGGTAGTCCACTGTAGAAAACTGGTCGCAAAATAGAGCTGCAGATACTTCCTTGGTTCTCTGTGATTTTTTCTCAGTATTTTTGCAATTGTTGTCAGGCATATTTTTGCAATTGTTGTCACGTTTTCATGTGTTGATTCTATGGCAGATACGTTTGAGAAGAGGGGTTCACTTTGCGAGGCGTAGTTTTCTACTCTTTCCCATCCCCTGAAGCCACTTGTGCAGATTCAGTGACTGTAGTGCGCATGAGCGTGGAGCTCAGAATATCCCTTCTTTGAAATTGAGCTCTGGTCAGAGTTTTTTGAACATCTTTCGTGATAAGGAAGTGAGGACAACAATTTACTGCAGTAGTTCTTTTCAGTGCATTTGAAATGGTGACCAATTGTCGCTGATGATTGAGRTTTAGGGTTTATTAGATGCGAATTGTGAACGTTTATTCGAGGAGTTGCTGTTGAGAGAGTTATGGCACTGTGTGTATCTGCCACGACAGTGTCGTCGAGTCTCCGCGTACTGGYGGTAGCGGCGAGTGGTGAATTTTGTGGTAGTACGAGATTGTGCTTCAATTTTGCAGCTAGGGGGAGAATCTCTCGTGGTGTCCAGGTTTTAAGGTGCGTGAAGAGTAGCGAGGCAACGGGAGGGAAGAGAATTTCCGCAGAGGAAGAGGCCGCGCAGTTGAACCGATTTCTGAGGGAGGATGAAGGGGATGGATATGGAGCCCGTTCGAAAGAAGATTTCGTCGCAGAATTCGTGGAAGAGGGGGTTTCAGGTAGGGAGAATGTCGATGTTGAAGTGATAGGACACGACATTGAGGATGGAGGTGGAGAGGAGAATGATTATTGGAGCCGAAACGGACCAGGACCGAGCTCTGAGACTACGGTGATTTATCCCCAAGCCCATCAGCGAGTGGAGGATGACCTGCTGAAGCGGATTCGGTACCAGAATGGTAGAGAGATTTTTGAAGAGAGGGCTTATCTGGTAGGCATAGAACGTAAAGGTGGTGGACCTCGATCCTCRTTTGGTATTACCGAATCGTTGGAGGAGCTGGCTCAGTTGGCAGACACTGCGGGGCTCACTGTCGTGGGAACCACTTACCAGAAGTACGTCCTTCCTGTTCATACATTGCATCACAGTGTCCTAGGCTTTGTTATTGTCTTACATTGCATCACGGAGTCTTAGTTTTAGTTCACCCTTGTGGCTTGGGGAATCAGTGTCAAGGCGTCTCTTCAATCTTTGCCTACGAGTCATGAATGTGGTCGTCTTGATTATGTCGATGCTGATATGGGATGAATCCGGTAGCAGCATAGCATTCCTTCTACTTACAAGTAGAAATCATTCAACAGGCTTGAGAATCCGAGCCCAAGAACTTACGTTGGGGCTGGCAAGGCGTCTCAAGTAGCGACGGCAGTGAAGGCCCTCAAAGTGGAGACAGTCATTTTTGATGATGAGCTATCACCGGGGTGAGCGTTTGGTGCTTCCTGTGTCAATGCAACGAGGGAGAAATCTTTTTCTTTTCCTAAACCTTAGGGAAGATGGTAGAATACCTCGTGCGAGGTAGAGACACATCGTGTCTTTGAATACAGTCTTGAAGTGGACAATAATCGTTTGAGAGTAGAAACTACTGAAATGTTTTACATTGCCCACACCTTGTTCATGAAATTGGTACCTTTTTATTTTTGCTGAGCTTGGGTACTTTTCTGGGAACTGGCAGACAGCTTCGAAACCTTGAAAAGGCATTCGGCGGTGATGTTCGGGTGTGCGACAGGACTGCATTGATTCTTGACATTTTCAGTCAACGAGCTGCAACTCGTGAAGCCACATTGCAGGTTTTTTGAGGCCTACGTTGCCAAAATGAGCTCCTTCCGACGCATATGTTTGCCGTGTAACATGTAACGCTATTTCATGAAGACCGTGTTTGATTACCTGTAGTGTCTTGTTACTAATGGGAAAATGTGTCCTGGGTGCTTGGATTTTAATATAGGTAGATTTGGCTCAGCTTGAGTATCAGCTTCCCAGACTTACACGCATGTGGACCCATTTGGAACGTCAAGCTGGAGGTCTGGTGAAGGGAATGGGAGAGAAGCAGATTGAAGTTGACAAGCGTATTCTTCGAACTCAGGTGAGTTTCCTGTTGGGTAAGAGTTACTGTCAAAGTTGTAACTTTCAGAGATGTCTGCCAGGGCATACTTTTGCGTATCGGATTGCATGGTCCATTGTTTACTGATGGGTTGTAGAGCTTTCACGCAGATTGCACAACTGAAAAAGCAACTGGAGGCGGTACGGGGTCATAGGCAACAATACCGTGACCGTAGAGCATCAGTGCCAATACCTGTCGTTTCTTTGGTACTACCTTCTAAAGATCCAGTCCTGATTTYCCACGTATCAGAGTTGTGACCTGGATAGTGCTGTCAGATGTGAGTGTGATTGAATTCATCATTTCTCAATACTTCCTTTCACCCCGTTCAAACACAACCCATCGGCATATCCACATTGCTAGGTGATACTTAGTGATTAACAAAATGTTTAGGCTGTTTTTCCACTTATGGGGCTCGTTCTTTTCTTGCTAGATTGTTGTGTTGACATTTTGTGTGTTTTGTTTTCAGGTTGGTTACACAAACGCGGGAAAAAGCACGTTGCTGAATAGGCTCAGTGGAGCTGGTGTCTTGGCAGAAGATCGACTCTTTGCAACTTTGGACCCAACTACCCGGCGCGTGGAGGTACAGTTTTGATCTGCTACATTTCTACTGGATTAATGCTCTGAATGCATGCACTTTGGAACTTCAAGCTATTATGCGAGGATGAATGATTGCATTTCTGTCCTGTAAGGAAAGATTCTTTGCCATTCATCGGACGCAAAATGTCCTCGGCGTCGTTTAAGGGTTAAATTCGTATTTATTGCAATTGATTAACCCCTAAATGCCCAAGGCACCAAAATTCTGGTGTCGACAATAGTTTGACTCTAAATAAAACCTAACCAAGTTACTATTTTTAGTGGTTCATGTTTTTTGGAAAAATTCCTTTTGAAGTCTAATTTTAGCACCCAAAAAATTGAATTTTGAAAATGAGTGATTATGAATTTTCTATTCAAGATTTTGTGCATGGATCAAATCTTAATTTTCTACATTTGAAGGCTCTTGAAGAAAAAATCACATTAAAAGTTCATTATAAAAATTGCAGAGTAGATTTTTGGAAGCCATAATTTGATTGGGGTTAAGGTAGCAACACCCAAACGGAACACTAGTTGTTTTGTGACACCTACAAACGACCTAAATCCATGCACAAAGTAGACAAGTGGAGTTCCAAGAAGTTGTCACACTTCCAAAAAGTGTTCAATCACCCATGTGTGATACAAGCTTAGAGTGTCACTTTTGGGTGTTTTTGTGTCTACTTTGGTGTTGGTCTAGTGTCCACAGTAGGTGCATCTGTGTAGTTGTTTTCAAAAGTTTGTATTATATTCATAAAAGCTTGGAAAAATAACAAGTTTTTTTCTAACAAGTTGTTGATTTCCTAAACCATTTCCTAACAAGTGCACATCATTTCCTTCTGTAGCTACCTTCTAGATTTGCAAATCTAAAAATAACATGTTGCATTTAGGTGCTTCTACCTTATACATGTTATGCCCTCTAACCTCACATGTTTTTGGTGACTAATTTTTTTGAAGAGGATTGGAAGACTTCAAATTATTATTGTAGTTTTACACTCTCATGATTAAGATTTAATATCTTTCAATCCACATGTGATATTGTTGTGTTTTCTTTTGCCACTAGATCTCTAACAGATTAAGTTTGAATTTGTATGGTTCAAAAAAAAATTTAATTGACAAAACTTATCAATATGTTGGTGTTTTCTTCAATTTAGAGCAAATTCCAAAAGGTTCAAAGAAGGCCTCAAGCATTTAAGGGTTAAAAATGAATGATTGATTTGTGGTAAATATAGCTTTCATTCCAAGGATTACCATTTCAAAATTGAAATGCACAATATTGAATCTCTAAATAGATAAAGTTCCAAGGGTTTTTTTTTCAAAATTCATTCTAAATTGTCATTTCTATTGCAAGGAGCATATAGCTTAACAAATTCTTTTTTTTTTCATAATTAATTCTAAGATCTTGTACTTGACTATTATAAAAATGTGTAGAAGAAATTTTAGAAACTTTCACAAATAGATTGCAAGATAATTTGGCCCAAAATGAAGAAAATGGATTTTTGAAGATATTTTGTTGTTAGATTATTTGACTTTGAATCTTCTTACTTTAAAAAATTTTCACTAAAACTTTTTATTTAAAAAAAAAATTAAGTTAAAGATTTGATTTTAAAGTCTACAAAAGAAATTCAAAAATCATATTTGATTTTCAATTTTTTAAATCATTAAATAGAAGATTGTACAAGATCGAATGAAATACTAAATTGTCAATAGTTCTAATATGGAATTGTAATACACTAATTCCAATAGTAAAGTTGTTGGCTAGCAAGCATATTTAACCTTGCAAAACTTCTTTTTTGAAAACTGTAAATTGTAAGTTCAAAAACAAATCGAGTGATGTATTATCTCAAGAGGTTTCTACAACTCCCAACAAAACAAAAATCTATTACTGACTTTCACATCACTAATCCAAATGAATTGATCTTCATGCATACAAAAAATGTAATCTAGGAAGGATAAAATTTACAAACCTTATTTCAATTTTTTGCAGATATTTTTGTTGTCTAGTCTCCCTTGTTTTTAGCTTATTATTGCATATCTTTTGCTACCAAGAATTGATTGAAATAAAAATTATATTCCTAAAAAAAATATATTTGTCTATCTTAAAAAAAGTTATAAAAAATCTTTTCAAAAATTGGGATTACACAAGCCTACCCAAAATCCATTTTGTCCTATGAGGGAACTCTAGGACTTTAAAGCTTAATATGTGAATAAAGATTTTATTATTTATATTTTCTTTTTCAAAAAATTACTAAATGATCAAGTAATTGTTATGTTTTAAATTATACTGAAAATATACCAATTACCAATTATATTAAAATAGGACAATTGAACAAAACAATATACCAACTCCCATCATGCACCTGAGGTACATGACATACTCAATTTGCACTAATTTTACACTAGAATATGCATTTTTGTGAAGTTTTTCATATAGACCATGTAGATATTTTTCAATAGATTTTTTCAATTTATAATAACCTGATGGTCTTTGTATCAAATTCCCCCTCCCCCTACAAAAAATAGTGAAATCAGGTTGTACACTTGTACCACACTAATTTTTTGGCATTTGACACAATATAAATATTTTCAGATATTGTACAAGAATGCACTACTTTTGATTTAAGTATTGTTGTATTTTGAACCCATGAGTCTCCATGTTCCATGTGTATAAATGAAAATATTTTTAGAAATATTTGTTGACTTTGATGACTTGAAAAGTAACTTTTTTTATTTAAGGCAACCTAACTATTAAGGCAATCTAATTTTAACATCCAATTTACAATATAGACAATATCATAGTAGGAAGCTATTTGTTTTTTCCTTAGACCACCTACATTGTATCATTTTTCTTCAAAAATTGCATTGATCAAAATATATGCACAATATCTTTGATTTTCAATTCTTGTAGACAAGTATGTACAAAGACCAATCCCTTCACACCATGACAATGAGTCATCTGACGATGGAAACACCCAAAAACATCAATTAGCCTCTAGAGGACCATTTTGTTCCTTTGGAGGACAATGGGAATTCGCTCCTAGAGGACCATTTTGTCCCTTTGGAGGACAACAAAAATTCGGGGCATGTACCTAAGGTCTCAATTTTTGTCCTAATTTTTTTAAACTTGTTTTGAAGATAGAAAAAATAATTATTTTCATGGGAATGCATCATCATTTGATGTTTTTTTCCATGTTTAACCTAAGACCACAAAATGTCTTGTCTTGGCCTCCAAATCAACCACTGTCCTCAATGGGTTACCGAAAGGTAAGGGACACATTTAGTGATAGAATAGGGTACAAGAATGGGAACAAGGACACTTTTGGGTGTTTCTACCTTACCTTGTACCAAATCACCATGCAACAAATCAATTTCCAGTTTCAACTTAGCCAAACATTTTAGAACCTATGAACCCTAACCTTGGACACAGACCTGCTTCACATAATTTCAGGCAAAATTTCTGCCTCTTCCCTTGTCCTTGTGCCCTTGCTCCGAGGATCATTCAGTCTAGCAAAGAATGAGCGCATAGTAAGTTTTCCAAATTCTAATTATAACGGTACATTAATTACTCTGTTTACAAGATGGTATTGAATTATGTTATCAGCTTTG